>RCWM02000924.1:0-260229 GCA_003667255.2 Euschistus heros | reverse complement strand
AATTGTGCGTCCTTAATTCAACCTCGATAAGCAATAAGTTATTTAAGTTGAATTTACGCCCACATCTTCATTGTCATAGTTGTACCTATTAATATATTTTGCTTGTAAGCTACTACTGTATTATAATTTTTCTACATATGAATATATACAGTGTAAACTGTATTCGGAATTTAACAAATGAATACAACTGTATTCGCAATTTATACATGAGAATACAACTCTTATCAGAAATAATACATATTAATACAACTGTATTCACACTTTTATACAAGTGAATACATCTTTATTCACTATTTATACATGAGAATAAAACTATCATCAGAATTTATAGGTGTAGATACTACTGTATTCACACTAGAGCCGCGTAAATACATCTGGATTCACACTTTTTAGGAGTGAATACAACTGAATTCGGTATTTTTACATGAAAACAACAACTGTTATCAGCATAATTACATATAAATACTACCCTATTCACGTTTTATACAAGTGAATACAACTGAATTCGCAATTACTACATGAAAATACAACTGTTATCAGAATTAATACATATAAATACTGCTGTATTCACACACTTTATACAAGTGAATACGAATGAATTTACAATTTATACTTTAAAATAAACTGTTATCAGCATTATTATGTATAAATACTACTGTATTCACACTCGAGACGTGTAAATACATCTGTATTCACACTCGAGACGTGTAAAATACATGTGTATTCACACTCGAGACGTGTAAATACATCTGTATTCACACTCGAGACGTGTAAATACATCTGTATTCACACTCGAGACGTGTAAATACATCTGTATTCACACTCGAGACGTGTAAATACATCTGTATTCCACTCCAGACGTGTAAATACATCTGTATTCACCACTAGAGACGTGTAAATACAATTGTATTCATACTCAAAACGTGTAATACAAACTGTATTCACAGTCTATACGTATGAATACAATTATTTATATTCACAGATGTGAATACGAATATATTTATATTCACACATGTGAATACGAATATATTTGGTATTCATATTCATAGGTATACTCTATGTGAATATATTCGTATTCGTATTTACGAATATAAATATGCCCAACACTGGGCTAGAGGCAGCCATTACAGAATGTTTACTTATGAACATTCAAAATTACATTATGCTGGTTACTACAATTCAACATTACATTTCTATATGCTCGATTTGGGGTTCCCCAGGCTGAGTGTATTTGTATTGTACCATAAAGTATGAATGTAAAATAATTTTTGTATTCTAGTTTTAATTTAATTTTGTTTTATTTTTGATGTATTGTAAATAGTTATTAGTTTTATTTTTATGAAGATCATTTATTTTATTTTTTATTATATTATTAGCATTTGTATATACCAGGTATGCAAGTTTAAAATGTCGTTTTAATTCCAATAGAATGCGCTCTTAGCCTATTGAAGGATTTGCTTATCTCTAAACGCTATTTGTTTGTTTAGTCATTTGTTTACAAAAGTCAGTTGTTTTTAAGTCGTTTACGTGGAGTATCATACCTTTCTTTGGTGTTAAAAAATGTCTAATTTTAAGCCAAATAAAGAGCATTTGCGGCATGTCATGATTTTCTTATTTAATCAAAAAGAAAAAGGCATCTGAATGTCATCGAATTCTTGTTGAGACTTATGGCGATGTTGCTCCAACCGTCAGGACATGTGAACGTTGGTTTCAAAAAAGTTCAAACGTGGTGATTTGATGTTACTGATCAAAAACGAGAAAATCGACCAAAAAAGTTTGAGGACTTCGAATTGCAATCTTTATTAGACGAAGACAATACCCAAACCCAACAAATGATGGCAGAACAGTTGAATGTCACTAGGCAAGCCATTTCCGATCGCCTGAGAGCTATGGGAAAGATTCAAAAGGTTGGAAAATGGGTTCTACATGAATTGGACGAACGACAGATGGAAAAAAAAAAAAAAAACTGTGTGCGAAATGCTGTTTTTACGCCACGAAAGAAAGGGTTTTTGCATCGAGTTGTAACTGGCGATGAAAAATGGATTTATTTTCAGAATCCCAAACGAAAAAAATCATGGGTAACGCCAGGACAACCATCCACATCGAGTGCAAGACCAGATCGTTTTGGGAAGAAGACAATGCTGTGTGTGTGGTGGGATCAGAAGGGAGTAGTCTACTACGAGCTTCTCAAACCCGGCGAAACAGTCAATACCGAGCGCTACCGACAACAAATGATCAATTTGAGTCACGCATTGATCGAAAAACGCCCAGAATGGGCTCACAGGCACGCCTAAGTCATTCTTCAGCATGATAACGCTCCTGCACATTCAGCCAGATTGACTAAGGAAACGATTTCTTCGCTTGGTTGGGAACTCCTACCCCACCCGCCGTATTCACCTGACCTGGCGCCTTCTGATTATCACCTCTTCTCATCGATGGGACACTCATTGGCGGAGCAACACTTCAACAATTTCGAAAACGTACGAAAATGGCTCGATGAATGGATTTCAAATAAAGATGAAGCATTCCTTTGGAATGGTATCCATATATTGCCCGAGAGATGGACAAAATGTGTAGAAAGCGAGGGTCAGTACTTTGAATAAAATATATTATAATTTTTTTTAAATTATTGTGTATATATTTTAAGAAATAAACGACATTTTAAACTTGCATACCTAGTATAGTATGAATGAATACATTAATCTCTGTATCCATTGCCCTTTACTGAGGCAGATTGTACACTTATACCAATAAAAAAAAAAAAAAAAAAAAAAAAAAAAAAACATTACTATTACATTACATTACATTACATTATCACTATTTAATTATTACTACAACATTACATTAGATTATTTCTATTGTTCTATATTTCATTATATTAGCTATTACAATTAATCATTACACAATTTAATTTAAAATTAAACATATTACACAATCACACATTACACACATTAAACAATTCAATTTAACGTTACATTTTATCAGTTGTTTAAATTCAAAATTATATTAGTTGAAACAAGTGGTTATCTATGAGTAGGGTAAAAAGTTTATTCCAGTTATCGGGTTCCAAAGCTTCTCGGTATCCTTGAAGATTCAACAAAGTCCTGGATGGTAAAATTCGGGTACTTAGTCCAGTAAAATAAGGGTTTGCCGAAGAAAAAACTGCGGAACTTTTATTCTCAACGGATCTTTATGTTTTTTGGGGTGCTAAATCCGAATCTGAAGTTTGCTACCACAGTAACCATCGGCTTCATATTCAAAATCGCAAAAAAACGCCAAAAAAAACGTTATTTTTGTTTTTTTATCTATACCACGATAACGAATTTTTTTTCCAAGAAAGTCTTCAAATAGTAATTGTAGCTGGAACTAGTGTTAATTATAAGTTAAATATATAGGATCTAATAGTAAAATTTAACCAGTTTTTAGATAAAAATATTAAATTTTGAATCGGACAAATGTTTGGGTGTTATAGCGAATAATGTGCCAAACAAACATGTATTTTACAAAGGTAAGTGATTTTCAGCGTGATAGCTTTTGTATTTCAAGAACTTTGATATAAATTTCATATATAGGATCTAATAGTAAATTTAACCACCTTTTAGACTGAAAAAAAAAACCATTTTGAATCGGAGAATAAATACTTTCGGAGTTATAATATCCCATATAATATAATATCCCAGACGCCTAAAATCCGTACTGTTGTTAAAACTATGGTTTTCGGCACATTTATCATTATAACTCCGACAGTAGTTGTCAGATTAAAAATTTTTATTTTAAATCTAATCAAATTTACAATTAGGTCCTATATATGAAATTTTTATCAAAATTCTAAAAATACACAAGCTATCACGCTGAAAAATCACTTACCTTTGTAAATACATGTTATTTTGGCAGATTATTTGCTATAACTCCCAAACCATTTGTCCGATTCAAAATTTAATATTTTTATCTAAAAGCTGGTTAAATTTACTATTAGATCCTATATATGTAACTTATAATTAACACCGTGAAATACCCACACCAGTCTACTGAACATGTCATAATTTACATATTTTACCAAAACATCCACATTTAGCGTGCTAGCTTGGGTAGTTTACAGGATTTAATATAATTTACATATATATCATCTGATAGCGAATTCAATCACCTTTGAGATAGAAAAAAGAAATTTGGGATCGGACAAATATTTGATGAGTTTGAGCGACAAATGTGCCAAAAAACACTTGGATTTTACAACAGTACGTTTTTATTAGCGGGCTGGCATGTACATTTTACGAGGTTTGATTAAAACTTCATTTATAGATTCTTATAGTAAATTTAATCAGCTTTAAGATGAAAAAAAAGTAATGTTGTATCGGACAAATAGTTTCAGAGTTATAGCAAAAGAGTATTTTTCGCGGAGCTGTGGGACTGACGGCAAGTTGGCCAATTTCTCCATTTTTTCCAATAACGTAACTTCGCGAAAAAAAATGGTCCGATTTCAGATTTATTTTCTTCATTGCGTAGGTACTAGTTTCAGCTACAATTAATATTTGTAGACTTTCTTCAAAAAAAGCTTCGTTATCGTGTTATATAGATAAAAAAACATAAAAATAACGGGTTTTTTTGCGATTTTGAATTGAATATGAAGCCTTGAATTGAATATGAAGCCGAAATCGAATATGAAGCCGATTGTCGCCGTGGTTGCAAACTTCAGATTCGGATTCAGCACCCCAAAAAACATAAAGATCCGTTGAGAATAAACGTTCCGCAGTTTTTTCTTGAAAACGGCCTTTTGGAGCCTTATTTTACTGGACTATACAACCATTGATAAGATGATCCATTGTCAGCAGGCAGTTGCAAGTAGCGCATTCTGGTGGAAGATTGCCTGTAGGTAAATGCCGGTGGGTCAACTTGGTGTGTCCAATTTTAAGTCGCGTAATTACTGTTTGTTCTCTCCTGTTTATTGGGAAAGGTGTTACTGGAAGAAAGTATTCGTATAACCTTTTAATTTTGTTTGTATTAGGCACTTTTGCCCAGACGTTGATCCATGCCTCTCTGCACAAGTTAATTATAGATTTATTAAAGCCGTAAAGAGTGACTTGGCTATTGGGAATAGGGAATTAGTCAAATTCGTCGAAAAAAAAATGAACCTGTTTGTACCATAAATTTACGATTTGAAAGAAAATTTTGAATGAAGTACAAGATAGTCCCAGAGAAACCCCATGACTGTAAGGTCTCTATAATTTTGCCTCTCCAACATGAATCAAAGGCATATTTTAAGTCCAGAAAAACAGCAAAACCGTGTTGTTTTTTATTGAAAGACGATTTTAAATATGAGTTAAATTTGAAAAGGAGATGCGTTGTTGATTTATGTTTGCGAAATCCAAATTGTTCGTTGACTAGTAATTTACGAGTTTCTAATTCCCATGAAAGGCGGCGTTTGATTATTTTTTCAGTTAACGTACTCAGAACCGAAGTGAGAGAGATAAGTCTGTAACTCTGAACCAATCTAGGGTCTTTATTGGGTTTGAGTAATAAAGGGTATGGTCGTTGCCGTTGACCATATTTTAGGGAAATCCCTGTTCATCCACATATTGTTTAGTAGTTTTAGTAACAAGTTAATCACTATCGGGGCAATTTTTTAGAATTGGAATAAGATTTAATAAAGATTTAGAATGGGAATATTTTAGATCTTCCATCGTGAAGGGAAGATTGTATGACTCATTATCATTAAAAAATATTTTAAATAATAAAAATAATAAAAATAAAAATATTAATTTAATATATATATATAAATATTTTCTTTTATAAAAATATTTTAGGTTATACATCATATTAATCTACCTCCTTTACTCAATATATATATATATATATATATATATACAGTGGACCCTCGGTATAACGCGGCTCGTTATACTGCGAATTCGGATATAACGCGGGTCAAGCTCCGGTCCCGATCCTGATTCAATTAAAATTAATAAAAAAATAAGATTACAACGTATTATGGTTTTAAAACCAACAATAGAAAACTTGAAAACAATTCATTAGTAAATTGAGTCACAAAAACTATAGAAAAAACGAAAAGGTTCCAAAGTATAGTAAGTTCTGGGAAAAAGTGAACTCTGCAAATTAAGTTACATTTGTTAAACACAATTCTAATTTTACTTAACATTAAAAGGAATTTGTAAAGGAAAAAAATTATAACTGGTTGTTAACGTAGGAAGTAAAACTAAATAGGACGTTTAGAATGAATTACGATTGTCTAACCAAGTTTCATTGTTTTTGTTTCAATATTACAACTTTTTAAAGTTTAATTTTTTTAGAATCTAAAAAAAATTTAGGAAAGAGTGTATATATCGCTAGTGTCGTCCTGGAAATAAGCCGAAATTTGTTGCTTAGACAATCTCGATTCTCTTCCCAATGGAATATCTTCCCGGTAACCTATCTAGATGACGTACGGAGAAGTTGTCTCTATTCCTGCCTCCTTGGTTCACCGAATCCCCCTCACTTCCTTTTTAAAAACTGTGTATTTTTCCTTTTGTTGTTGCCCGACTTTATATCAAAGTGCATTTTCATTATTTTTTGACCCCCAATGCACGTCTATAACGCGGGAGGTTTCATTTCCTCCTAACTCGCGTTATAACGAGGGTTCACTGTATATATATATATATATATATATATATATATATATATATATGTATATATATATGGTTTGAGTTATGAGAAGTTTATGTGCCACATTATTTATCGTGATACAAGAAAGATGTTGTCCAAAAGCATTGACAATGTCTTTAGGTTCAGTAAAAGTTATATCGTTGTAGGTGATTGACCTCGGAATTCTGTTGACTTGTCTGCCTTTGATAGCTCCTATTTTATTCCAAAAACTTTTTGTTGATACGGGTGATTAATTGGAGGAAATTTTAGTCCAAGATTTTCTTTTTTGCCTGGTTGATAACCCATCGTGCCTGATAACCATTGATAACCATATTTCATTAAAAAGGATTCACGAAACTCTGTATCTGAGTACTGAAAACCATATAAAAGACCATTAGGCAATAACAAACAAAAGAAAATGAAAAAGAAAAAAATTATGTTTTTAGTCTCCTTACACCTTCCAGGTGTTTTGATTTGCTATGGACCAGAAAAGTTCAGTGTGGAATCGAATAGGGTGCTAACACTTAAAGGGAATGCTGCTAAAGGCATACCTGGAGTCTTCCCCCACTAGCTCGCTACGGTCAACTTTCGGTCAAATCAATTTCATCATGCATCTCACAGAATCACGCGACTAATGGAGGATTATGAGTGTTGTAAAATAGCAAAGGGCTGTCCAAGTGCAATGAGGGGTGGCTGAACCATTTGATATATACTAGGGAGTGAGGAAGGGAGACCCACTGTCGCCTGTACTGTTTTACTTAAACATGTTCCATGTTATTCTTTCTTTAGCCGATAAGCTCAAGGGGGCCAGTTTCTCTCTCTCTCTCTCTCTCTCTCTATATATATATATATATATATATATATATATATATATATATATATATATATATATATATATATATATATTATCTTTGTTGGGTTATTATTTCTTTTTTATCTTTTTTGTTTTACTATGTCTCTGACCAGATGTAACTAATTCTACCTATTTCTGTACATATTTGTTATTCTTAAGGGACTTGGTTCCAAAAAGAAATTATTATTCTATTTTGTTCAAATGTATATTACATAATTTATGTTTCTATTTAACATAAAATAATCTTTTTATTATGTAGAGGCATTAAAAAAACATCTTAGAAAATAAAAATTTAACTTCAATATAACCCCTAAGCCCTAATAACATTAATTATGATTTTGAAGGCTTTTATCTGTTTGAAATATAATTAATTACACTAAGTTGGGCAGGTGGGGGAAACTTGTCCCTACAGGGCCTCCATTGTCTTTACCGCAGGCAACTATATTAAGACTGCCTTCCATTAGGCCCTCACGTCCATCAACTTTTATCATTCATCTAGAATCAAACTTTGGCACGAGTAATTTATTATATATTTTTAGGATGAAAACCGGAAGAAATAAAATAAGAAAAGTCTATAATAAGGTTGTGTTTTGTTTAGTCTTTGTATTAACCAGTGATGTGTCGGTACCAAAATGTATTGATTCTCGGAACCAGATATAAAAAAAAAAATAAAATATACCGTAACCTAGGACAATTTTGCCAGTTTTTAAAATAAATGTTGTTTGGCGCTTCGTGAAGTTTCAGACCCATTATACAAAAACGATAGTGTTTTCAGCACACAGAGGAGTTATTATTTCAAAGAACTCTTATGTTTTATCAGCTGTATCAAATGTTTACGGTTTTATCAGTGTTTTTCGTCGCTTGTTTTGTAACAGTTGGTTTTGATACCCTTACAAAGTGTCTCGTCCTGCTCATACATTCAAAAGTAAGTAATAACTAATTATTTTGTCGAATACATAATTTAATATTTACTTAGAACAACTTGACAATGTCAATTTTACTTTTTCTTTAGGTTTATAATATAACTTGGCAAAGTTGCATTAGGAAGTAAGGTCAAGATGGGGCAACTTTGCCAACCTACAATTTTGTGTTTGTTTTTACATAAATATCTATATTTCAAAAGTGCACTTTCTATCTTTTTATTTTATTTTTTCTTTCTATTTATTTGTTTCAGATGCCATAAAAGTTTCTTTAAAAAAAAAAAAACTCCTCTATGTGATAAAACCACTAGCGCTTCTATATAATGGGTCAAGCTTCACAAAGCGTCAAACAACATTTTTTTCAAAAACTGGCAAAGTTGTCCCAGTTAACGGTATTTCAAGGTTCGTTTTAATGAATTTCTTTATTACAATGTTTTATTCTAAATACTGTAAAATCTAAATATATATCATTTTCTCTTTAAAGTGTTGTCATATTAGCTCAAACAATCCTTTTCTCTGTCGCTGTCTCTATTTTTTATAAGTGTTTTTACATACTTGGCACAGTAGTGTAGAGTAACTTTGCCAATGCTCTTGCTCAAACAATCCTTTTCTCTGTCGCTGTCTCTATTTTTAAGTGTTTTTACATACTTGGCACAGTAGTGTAGAGTAACTTTGCCAATGCTCTTGCTCAAACAATCCTTTTCTCTGTCGCTGTCTCTATTTTTTAAGTGTTTTTACATACTTGGCACAGTAGTGTAGAGTAACTTTGCCAATACTCTTTTTCCTTTTTTTTAAATTTAATTTAATGATTAAATTGTAATTATTGCATATATTTTATATGCAATATTTATTATGCATATATAATATTTATATGCATATATTTTATATAATCAAAAGATCTAGACGCATAGTTATAATGGGTTTGAATCAAATTCGAACTCTATTGGTTGAAATGCCCCAGTTTAGAATAGAATAGAATAGAAAAATAATTTTATTCTGGGACAAAGTCCCTTAAGAATAACAGATAAGTACAGGTATAACTAAATTAAATCTGGTTAGAGACATAATGAGATACAAAAGAAAAGAAAAACAATAATACATTAATGACACTATGTACATAGATGATATTTAAAAAAAAAGAAAAGAAAAGAAGATAACATTCTGCAGATTAGAGAAGATAAAATTAAATAAGGAAAAAATAAAATAAATAATATAGAAAAATCTTTTGGTACAATGATTAGATTTGTATGTACAATAGAAGTACCCACTGTTATATTCATGGAAAGTGAAATTTGTATTAAAAGGAATCTCAATTATTCCAGAATTGAATCCAGCAATGCAATAATAATTTTGAGTAAGTAGTTAGATAGTTAGCAAGCGTCAGTTTGGATGAGAAGGAGGAATTGGAAATAGAAATATTTGAATGTTTTCAGGGATTTAGCTTGTCTGATGTGAGGAGGGGTGGAGTTCCGGTTTTATATAATGTAAATAACGACAAGTAGATGGACAATGGATATTTTTTCCTGATGAAGTGGTCTATCATAAGAGTGAGTATATAGTAGGTGCTATGAGGAAAAGGAGGATTGCCTTTTTCAACCACAAATCAAGATTAATGAAAGCCAGACTATTGAAACAACTATTTGACTACTATTGGAAGAATAAGACTAAAAAAAAAAAAAAAAAAAAAAAAAAAAAAATTGTTCTAAGAAGTCCAGAATATTTTAGAAGAGTTAAAAATAACAATATAACAATTAAAACCAGAGAAGAAGATTCTGAAGGACAGATGACTTTAAACTAAAAACATTTGAACGGGGACAATACACTATAACCGACGAACCAAGAGCAGCCAGATCAGAAAGAATGGAACGCTTCTGGGAGAACAAGAGGAATGTTGAAAGCTAAATCTCAAGTTACTCGAAAGACTTAAATGCTTATGAAACCATCAAAGAAAGCAAACAGACTTACTGCTGATTTTACAATAGACTTCAAGGTAATTCCAATAAACTGATACTTGGCATGTTTACAACAATGATGCCCAAATATATCCATAGAAGGTGGAAAAGGAAATGGAAGAGAGAACCGAGAATGAAATGAAATATGACTTATGGTAATAGGTATGAAGCTGTCACTGGGAAATGCTTTTATTCTCTCACGCCAGAATCTCCTTATTTTTCATAGCTGTGTGTGAATAAATACAATAAAAAAAAAATATATATAACAATAAAAAACTCGTTGAGTCGACGTTGAAGGGTAAATAAGTTTACTTTGAGTTATCTATTTTTCGAGATATCGAGCTCACAACAATTTTTTTTTATTTTTTTTTTTTTTTATAATAATATTCCAGGATAAGAACCATATTTCATATGTCCAGCTCTATGTAACACTGTACCTAGATGGCAGTTGCCGCCATTTTTGAACTTCACTGTTATCCACTTTATTGTTTGTTTATTTCGTTTAACCTCACTTTATGCTGCTATGGCTAATCGGACGATGCTATGGTGGGAGTCCTAAATTTTGCCTATCCAGGTATAATTAGGATAGGGATCTTTAACGAGTACCTGACATCGCACAGGCTCGGGTCCCCCATTTTACGTCCCTTCCGAAGGACGGCATAGCTAAGGATTTTTTACTCCCTTTAAAAAATCTTGAGGTCATCTGCCGGACTGCGAACCCACGATCTTGGGTTAAGTAGGTTGCTGTACTAACCACTACACCACAGGTGACCCCTCCACTTATTATTCATTTTTAAATAATGAATTAGTTGAAAATTATTGGATTTTACTTTTGCTAAACCATCCTATAAAGATGATGTAGTCAAAATTTGATAGAGATTGGTTCAGTAGTTTTTGGTGGTTAGTGATCACAAACGAAAAATGTCTTGTCCTTTTATATAATAGTATAACCTTATGACGCCATATGTTAGAATCGTATAGAGCTAACAGATAATTGTGACTTGCAGATAATATAAAAATAATATTGCGACTATAAATTAAGATATAAGCTATCCCATCGGGGTCACCTGTGGTGTAGTGGTTAGCATAGCAACCTACTAAACCCAAGATCGCGGGTTCGCAGCCCGGCAGATGACCTTAGGATTTTTTAAAGGGAGTAAAAATTCCTTAGCTATGCCGTCCTTCGGAAGGGACGTAAAATGGGGGTCCCGAGCCTGTGCGATGTCAGGTACTCGTTAAAGATCCCTATCCTAATTATACCTGGATAGGCAAAATTCAGGACTCCCACCGTAGCATCGTCCGATTAGCCATAGCAGCATAAAGTGACGTTAAATGAAATAAACAAACAAACAAGCTATCCCATCTTTTTTGTTGGATCAAACTGCACACGGTGTGCAAATTTGATTAAAATCGGTTCAGTAGTTTAGGTGTCAGCGAGCCCCAAGAATGTGAGACGTAACTAAGACTTCATTATCATTCTAGGAATAGAACTATTTTTTTTTATTTACTTGTGCTACGCATGATGGTATAGTAGAATCCATTCAATTAAGATTGATAAAAAATAAGCCCTGCAATAGGACTGAAAATAATCACAATTTCGAGTGAGATTTAAAAATAATAATAATAATGCTTAATTTTCTCTTTGTAATTTTCTATTCTCTTAAATTATTACATAGGCAGTGGTTTTTATCAGTGTCTGGAGAGGAAAAAAATGAGAAAGATCTAGAAAATCTGGAAAATCTGGAGAAAAAAAAAAAAAAAAAATGAAGCTCTAAAAATACAGCCTACAGTGAAACACGGAGGAGGCTCTTTAATGGTGCGGGGGGAGTATGGCGGCTGCAGGTGGTATTAATTGATGGTAAAATAAATGCAGCAATCTATTTTGATGTTCTGAAAAAATAAATTAATTCCAAGTGCGGACAGCTAGGAACTGAAGTTCCATTTCTATAAGAGCAATGACCCTAAACATACGAGTCAGGTGACCTGAACTCGGTGCCTTTACAATTGGTCAAAATTTGTTAATCCACCTTCTCAGTATCTTCACAGGAGCTCTATAGAGCACCTTTGGGATCATTGAAAACGGCAACTAACGGGGGATCCAACAAGCTCCAAGGAAGAGCATCCAAGGAAGGGTATCCTCGAAGAATGGTCTAAGATTCCGACTTTCTTGATCTCAAAACTGTTGTGTTTTTTTTTTCCATACCCAACAGGCTCCGGGGGTAATAAAGGCTAAGGGAAATATTACGAAATATCAATTTATTTTTTCTAGCATCTAAAATAATAATAATATCTAATAATAATAATATATTGAACAATATAATATATTCATACATGTACTTATATTTGTATAAATGAGGATCAAGCTGGATTCAGAAAAGGGTATTCTGTAAACGACCACATTCAGACCATTAATCAAGTCAATGAAAAAGCGAAGGAATACAGGTTTGCTACTTATTTGTATTTTGTTGATTTCCAAAAAGCGTTTCGACAGCATTTTTCATAGAAGTATCTATGAGGCCCAACAAGCGATAGGTATAAACTACAAATATATTCGCATAGTAATGCAGCTGCACAAAGATATGGAAGCATTCATTGCTACTGAAAGAAACGGGCCAAACTCTGCAGTCAGGAGAGGAATGCGCCAAGGAGATCCTCTATCACTAATACTGTTTATCTTAGTGTTGGAAAAAGTATTTTGGTGTATAGATTGGAAGAACGTCGGCATAAAGATGTCTAAACTGTATCCGATTTGCAAACAATACTGTTTTGTTGGCAAGCAATGCTGCAGACCTCAAAATGATGATGGAAACTGTATTGGAGATATGTACGAAAGTAGGCCTCACTCCTAATTTTGATAAAAACAAAGCTAATGACGAACACGGAAAAGGTAGATATAAAAGTTGGAAATCATAGCTTACAATACGTAGAAGATTATAAATACCTTGGGCAGTTGGTCTCTTTTACAAATAAATCTTGGAAAGAAGTGGACAGAAGAACATCTATAGGTTGGGCTAAGTACTAGACATTGAAAACAATAATGAAAAACGATTTCCCGAAAGAGATAAAAAAGAAAGTGTTCGATACCCTGTATACTTACAGCCATCTCCTTTGGCAGTCAGACTTGGTCCCTAACGAAAGCCCAAACAAGGAAACTGATAAGCTGGCAAAAAGCAATAAAAAGAAATATGATAAAGATAAGTAGGAAGGAGAAGGTTAGGAGTTGTGCCATCAGAGAGAAGACTGGCCTGAAAGACATAATTCACCATATCGAGAAACAAAAATGGGAATGGGCGGAGCACATCTTAAGGAGAACTGATGAAAGGTGGTCAATGGAAGTGACTCTTTTGACACTCTTTTGACAACTTCAAAAGGCGAAGAGGAAGACAGTTAAAAAGATGGAGTGACTTCTTTAAGAAGAAGGCCGGACCGTTATGGTGGAGAATGGCAAGGGCTAGAGACATGGAAAGAGAAGTGGATCCAAATCGCGAACCCAGCTTCCAAGTAGGCTGGTCGTCTGGGAAAGTATAGACCTATACTGTCTGAGGGGAGGCCCATGTTCAAACTCAGAGAAAAATTTTGTTTGTAAATATAATAATAATTGTAGACTTATTTGTAGATATGTTAAATTTTATTTTTATTGTATTTATTTTAATTATGGTTTATTTGTTGAGTTATGGGCATAATAAAAGGCTATTATTATTATTACTTATATTAGTAATATTTGTACAATAAAGAATACTCTTGGCATTTGCTACCAGAGGAGTTTAACCTTTATGGCTTTACTTTTAAGTATTTCATATAATGAACAGTGAAAACTTAAATACAATATCAATTATTAAAATCAAAAGTAACATATTTTTTGATAGATTAATAAAATACAACACTATGAAAACAAAATAAAAATTGAAAAATAACATATTACTTATTAAAATTTTCGATATTTAACTATAATTAAATTTTGAACTAAACATAAACAGTACTTCCATGTTGCTTGAAAATACTTTGATAAATATATCCAACTTTTACCATTTAAAATATTCAATGCCTCAGCTTCATTACGGAATGGTTTTCCCAGAAATTTTACTCTGAATTCCCTTACGATAGGAGATACCGCTAGGAAATGATAGACATCCCCTCTCTCGGATACCTATGCCATACCTCTTGTAGTTCAAATTTTGAAGTTCACCCCTGATTCTCAAAATCCAACAAATATCTTTAAATTGTAGGGCACTATTTATAATGCTATAACTATTGTAGGTAGTGTTATGATTCAAAATTTTATATAAAACAGTGGAAGTGGATGTTGTAGCCTTCAAGACTTGTTCTGACTTGAAATTTAGTACTAACGCCTTTCTTATTTTTTCAAAAACAATTCCCTAATTTTGGAAATTTCCAATAGAAAAATTATCTTCCACATTATACTTCTTCATCATTTCCTAAATATTTTTTAAACCACACAGTATTTTTCCTAACTGTCTCTAAAACAAGTGGCTTAGGGTAACAGTAATCGGGTAAATTAAAAAACTTTTAGCAAATAATTATGGTGCATTTTAATATTATGTATAAAATTGGGAAGAGGTTTGTTTTCAAATAGAGAACATAGTCTGGTGAGCTTGATCTATCATCTATATCAAATTTGTTATTGACATTAGCAGAGAGTGTCCAAAAACTTTTGTTATCTTTTGTTTTTCATTGTTTTTTTGTTCTTTTTTTTGCTCTATTATTATTGTTGTTTACATGAAAAATTAAATTAAATTATGTTATAGAACTCATGAATAAACTGAAGTTGTTTCATTACATTTTATTGCTGACAAACCCAACTAGTAACAAACAACAATTTAAACAACCGATTTTTGTGTCCAGAATCTTTTGTTACTGACTGGATATGTATGTAGAAATTTTTGTTATGTTTAAATAGTTGCATTATTTTAAAAAAAATCATGAAAACACAGGTTTTATCTATACTAGTATATAAAAGCAGAAGCAATTTTTTCGTTTGTGATCATTAACCAAGACTGTACCAGATTTTAACCATATCATCTTTTATAGCTAAAGGAAGATTTAACAAAAATAAAATTAAAAGATTTTTAATTATGTAGCCATAAAAAAAAATGATAAATATGTTGTGCGCAGTGGCGCGATAGGTGGCGAGCACCATTCGAGAAAGGTTACAACGTTGCACAGTGGGGCAAACGTGGAAAAACCCCCAAATCTTATGATTTTTTTTTTTTTTTTTTTTTTTTCATTATTTTTGTATACCTAAATAAATGTAGCATAAGGTCGTGGAACTGCTTTTTCGATTATTCATTACCAAAGTCTATACACGTCCTTGAAGTTGCCCTTTCTGGAGTTGAGAAAATAATACGGGTTTGAAGTTCTGTTAAAATAATTTTTTATGAGACTGAATTTTTAGCAAAAATTTTTTATAACCCTTTGAACTTCACTATTGATGTTTACTGGTTTATGGACGATTTTTATTTTGTTAATGTAGCCACAACCTTGACTGCCAGGAATTTTCGAAGTTAGCTGTCACGTAAATTTAACTTATGTTCATTTCACTTGGTCTTTCAAAAAAAGCTACACCGAACTAGGCTCTCTTTAGGGGTTCAAATTGAAGTAGAGGTATCTGAGAAAGCGTGGTATAAATATAAATCCCGGCTTCGGACATATTTGTTCAGGGGATGAATTTATGTGTTATTTTTCATTATACAGAAAATGATTTTTAGAAATTATTTTTTTTTTTTTTATATAACTAGGATGTGAAAATTGGCTTACTATATATGTATATTTGTTTTTATTAGTCTGTCTTATTTAATATATATATATATATATATATATATATATATATATATATATCTTTCTTTTTTTTTTTCTTAATCCATTGTAAAATGATGTGATATGATTTCTGTTTTTATTTACAAAAATAAGTAACACACACTTAACTCTTCTTGAGAATTAGTACCAAAATATTGCCGAAAGATTAATTTTCAAAAATAGCTCTCCAAATAAAGAAAAAAAATCAATTTAAGACCAGATTATAAAAAAAAGAAGTTCCCATTATGTGATGAAACTTCTTATTTACTGTTATAAAAAAAAGGAACAATTAAAAATTGTTTTTTTCTTCATTTTTATAGTTAATATATTTTATTTGTGTACATATGTAGTATGAGTGAATATAATCTTTTTTATTATTTTAAATATGATTTTTTTTTTTTTTATCATTAGTTCATTATGTATCAAATTGAAAAATATGAAGATCAAACTTCTTTGTTGATATAAGATTGACAATTTTAAATAACTGTCCAATCCATTCAATAGAGTTCAACTGAAATCACTTTGTAAAACTTTTTACATTTTTCAAATTATTTTAAAATTTTTTTAAAAATTAATTTATTTCCAAATATAACTTAATAATGAATTTTAACCTAATTGAAGGAATCTTGGGTATATAATAGAGGTATATAAAATAAATTTAATTCAATTTATCACCTAAAAAACATGCATGTAATAATAACAAACTTGATTTTTAATTTTTTTTTTTTAATTTATAAATTGAAAAAATGGCTCAATGCTAATGATCAGATTGCTCTGTTTATGGTTTTATTCTATTCAGCAGCTTCTATATCATATAAATATACCCCAAAATTGCTTTATTAATTTTTTTTTTTGCTGTTTGTTCTTAAATTTTGACCCTTTCTGATCATCTGATGAAGCTGATTGTGGTTTCATTCAATTCAGCACCTCATGAAATATATAATTCCAAAATTTCAAGCTTATAGCACGAACCGTTTAGAAAATATGAGGTTTTTACCCATTTTGGGCCATTTTGCCCCACTGTGCGTTGTACGGTGTTATATTCAGTTAGAAATTTATGATAAATTTACTTAATTTTAATTTGATTGTTATTAAAGCTATAAATCTATGGAGCGACGAATGGATTCCAGTGCAGTTTAAAAATCTACCGATATTTGGCTATTCTACAACAGAGTTTGCAGTAAAACCTATTAAACCCAACTGGACCCAATTTTAACTACAACATCTTCATATTGCTAGGAAGATTTATAATAATACATTGTTCACTCCAAAAGGCGTCCTTTGTAAAAAATGAAAAAGGGGAGACATATAAAATTGTTAATCACGCCATCTATCGAAGTTTTTATGGCAACTATCTTTTAAGTGTTATAGTAACCCTCTAGAGGGCAGCTGATAACTTAATCTCACCTCTCGCTATTCTTCCTAGAATCTTTCTCACTCTCTCGTCAGGAGTCAACCGAGCTGCATGGTTTAATTTCTCAATGTCCAAGACCCTTAAGCCTTCCTCAGTTTTTTGGTCCAAGACAATTCTTCGAAATCTTATTTTTAACCGTTTTGTTTCATTTTCATGTTATTTTTTATCAAAGACATTTTATGCCCTTTTATTTGCAAATGAGTGTTAATCAAGCCAGAAGATTTGTCAACCGATTCTCGCAGCACCTAGAAGAAATTCAGCCTTATTTTGGTCGCGCGAATGCATTTGCGTGCCCGAACGGGTTCTACAAGCACTAGTTTGTGATCCTCACCTGGGTAAGTCATTTTCATTTTCATTTAAAAAAAAAAAAAAAAAAAAAGGGGAGAAATATAAAATTGTTAATCACGCCATCTATCGAAGTTTTCATGGCAACGAGCCTTTTAGCGTTATAGTAACTGATGATAAACATCAGTTTCTCTCGAAATTGCGACCCTTCATTCTAAGAATCTTAAATACAGTCCGCACTCCAGAGTCTAATTTAATTTATGAGGAAGTTCCGCTTCTTTTTGAATTAAATAAGTTTAAATCGCGATTTTTGACTCAACAAATATTTTACTATTATAATAATTAAAATGTATAGTCTTGAGTCCCAGATACGAGGTTTGCCAAACTGTCATATACTTTTATGGTTAGAAATTAAAATCCAACTATATGGATCGATAAAATTATTTCTGCCAAATTGGATGTCTAATTGTGGTTTTACGTGCTCTTCAAACACCTCGTCAATGCAATTTATCTAGGTTAAAAATGACTGCCATACGTAAAAATATCCTTGAAGAAATAATGCTAAATTCCATACTTACAAATGCTAGATTTTTGTCGATAAACAAATGAAATTCAATTGATAGTTAAAATAATCTAAATTCTTTATTTATGAGTGAGGGCGAAGCCGCGACAGGTTGTGCTAGTAATAAATAAAAGAAAGGAGGATACCCAGAAGAACAAGGAGCATAAGAAAACAGCTTGAGGTTCTTCCATCTCCGAAGAAAATATGTAAGTTGAAGGGAGGGTTGTGACGGATTGCTGAGAACTCTTTTTAATTACAACAGTAAGTTAAGGCAAACTGTTCTTAATTTAATATGGCATCCATTCCAGCACACCACCATTCCACCACTCCACCACCATTCCACCACTCCCGAGGAAAGATATAAATGTAATATCAGCAATTACCCTCCTTCTCCTTCCTTTATAGACCGATATTAAAATGGATCCGTCTCCCGGGGCTAAAACCTTAAACTGTAGTTAAAACCGTTTATTTCGTTTTTCTTAAACCCAGCTTCCGACTTTCTTTATGGTGAAACCTTTTTTAAAACCTCTGAGAAGAATATTGTCTGGCTTAAAAGAACTACCGGGTATAAAAGTTTCAGCCGAACTAAGAAAGAACTATTGGGTTGTACAGAAATTAGAGCATGTTTATTATATAATTTTTTTAATTAAAAAATAAAATAAATTATTATAAAATATTTTTATCAATTAACCCGGGTTGGTCGCTAGGTGAGCATTTCCCTCATCCTTCTAAAAAATATTTAATAAGTTCGTCAGTATTTATCTTTCATCGCTGAATCTCATTGTCTGTATAGCTGAGCTTAGAACATTTTGCGAATAAGAATATTCGGTTTCTAGCAAAACGGATGCAGGTAGCCAGGATATTGGGAGATTTGTAATGAAAATTGCCACACTCCACACTCCTCAGTATCAGATTATCTCTCGTGCAGTTTGTTCGTGACATTTTGCTGAGCAAGTTTTCTAATTTCTTATGATTGATAAGTGATTATTTGGGTACAAAATGAGTCGTGGATTTAAAATTCTTGAATTGTTAGATAAAAGGCCAGTTGAGAATATAAATTGTAAGTAATTAGATGATAAATCGTCGTGAATTGTATTTACATTATTTTTCAATCTTTTAATAGGAATTTAGAATTTTTACTGTTCTGGATTCTTTTCGTGGCTGCTCGAGGCAATACAAAATAGATCTGGTATAGGTGTGCCGAAGAAATTTTTCTTCAGATGTACTACCAGCTCTACGACCTCTTTCGAAGACGTGAAGCGTTCGCGACATATTAAAACATCTTGTGAAGGTTTCTCATTCATCGAGACCATCAAGAAAATATAATTGTAAAAAGTGCAAAGTTCCAATTCACAATGAACATAAGTACTAAATATAATTTTTATAATTGTATAGAAATAGAAGAAAATGATATAGCTAAAGAAAAATATATTATTATGTAAATAGTAAAATATTCAATTTTTTTTTTTTTTGTTTCACAATAAATATTTGTAAAAATATTTTTTTTTCTTTATACTCCATACTACAATTATTGATACATCATGATGACATTTATTTACCATTTATAACTACATATTTGGTAACATAAAACTGCATTTTTTATTAAAATCAAAGAAATGCTCACCTAGCGACTAATTGTGTACCAGATCGGCTAGCGACCAACGCCGGGTTAAAATACACTTATTAACGCCATTAGAATAAACCGTATTTTTTAAAAATTTATAGTCGTTGTATTAATTATTTTTCAATCTGTTTTGAATTAATCGGCAATATATTATTGGCGAGGTGAGCGATATAGGAGGTCGCTGCTGCGGCTGGAGGCTTTGGCTGTCGTTACCTAGCAACAGCCATATGATAGTTAGCCCAACTTTCTAATTAATTGGAGTGCAATACAAGATGGCGAATAGTTGGCGTCATTGTTAAGACGCTGTTGTTTTCATCGTTGATTGAATGTAAACGTGGGCTCACCAGCGTTCGCGACATCTTAAAACATCTTGCAAAAGTTCCTTACTCATCAAGAACATCATCACCATCTCGTTGCGGCGGTGACCAGTCATAGTCGTCCCGCTCCCTCTGCCTGATTCACTCATCAATATCGTATTTTGTTGTTATATTTATATTCGGTTTTTCTTTGTCATAATTTTTTAATAATATGTTATTTTGAATTTGAATTTCAAAGAGTTCAATAATTATTTTGTTATTTAATTCATTGCCTTGCGAATAGTGTTAATGTTTGTTTTGTTCATGGAAATATATTATGTATGTTGGGTGTATAGTTTTAATTTACTCAAATAGATACTGATAATTGGAACCTTAGTTAATGTTTCTTTTATTTTAGAATTTGGAGCCTCATTTAAAAGACCCTGACAATTTTGCGGAGCCTTTAACAAGACTTCATTCCTCTCAATACATTACCGAAAAAAGAAGCCGAGCTCTGTCGGTAGAATAGAAAATTTCAAAGAAAGCGATTTATTTTGAAGATGCCCATGTGCGGGGTGGTGTAGCGATGGCGAGGGGGGAGGAAAACAACAGAGGAAAGATCAACGCAACAAAGCAGTCGGAACGACCTTGAGTGGAACGAAACCAGAGATACAATGTAAACTCGAAAAAACTTGGGCGATTGGTTTCGTTCCAAACCGGTTCAAAGCTGGAGCCAGTTCCAAGTTTCGTTCCATTCAGAACGACCCATCACTACTTCAGAGGGAAGAACGAGTTTTGATTGGATATTTCCTGTTACAAAGAATTTTTTATTGGCATATATTTTGTTTTCATATCACTTTAATTCCGAAATCACGCCAACAAAAAAAAAAATGCTTGAAGTGTGTGAATTAGTACAGTTATTTTAATTACATCCATACACAAAATTTTCAAATTGAAGCTATTGAATTTTCAAATAAAGATAAATAAGTGTTTCAATAATGGGTGTACCCAGACTTAATTTACAAACTGTATATAATAAATGACAAATCATATTTTCCATTAATCTCATACAGCGAGAGAGTAATAATGTGTAAATATATTTGCAACTACACACAAATTATTGAATGCTTAACACTTAATATAAATATATTCAGTATGAATAATTGAAATACACTAGCATAATGGGTAAATTATACGTGGTATAATCATGAACACAATGAATAATTTGAAACGGCATAATTATAAATAATGCTAAATTAATAATTTACCTGGATTTGTAGAATTTTCTAGAACTTGTCAACAGGAACCACTATCAACTGCTTACAAACAAAAAACTAAGGATATTTTTTTACATCTGATGTTATAACTACACAATATATAAGAAAAGTAATAATTTTCACAGCACAATCACTTGAATTTATTTCTAAACCACACACTACTGAATCACATTAAACAAATGAAAAACACAACAAACCGATCATTTCATTAGAAACCGAAAACTGAAGCCACTGACGGCGTCAAATCCGCCACATAATGTTCGTTCCAAAAACATTTATTACATTTGTAATTAATCATTAATTTTACTATAAAAAATTTAAAATATTCCCAAAACCATAGAAATAATTTGTTGTTTATTAGTAAATAATAAAAATATTTAAAAAAGTTTAAAAAATCAGATCAAAGTAATTAAATAGTGAAATAATCATAGTAAAAATGTAATTAAAAAAGTAAATTTTATTTGTTAATTTTAATAAATAAATTAAAATTAAAAAATAAAATTAATAAGTAATATTATAAGTACATTAATAAGTAAATTTTATTTTTTAATTATAATTAATGAATTTTATTTGTTTGTTTTAATCATAATAAAAAAGTCAAATAATCGTTAAAAACAAATAGCAAATATGGTTATTTTTTCTATCTTTTGAGAAATAAGTACAGCCGCGTAATTTGGGAGTTCGTACAAATCTAAATAAACACATGATCGTGATAGCGCCAAACTGAAAATTCTTGGCGCTTCAGAGCTTATACCTTTCAAGGAATTTCAAGGGATGATTAAAAACGTCGATTCGGTATATATTGATTAGTGTTATTTAAAAAAAAAAAAAATGTTCCTGTTTTTCCAGGTAAAAGTATCACTTCTTATTTCATATTAATAGGTTTCTTAATAAAAATATTAATTACTATTTCTAAAATTTGTTAGTTAAATTATAAATAATTATGAATTGAGGTACCAACACACTCATAAACGACATGGACACAACTCATATTCCCTACAAAACCCTGAGAAGGATGAAAAGGAGTTGTGTGATGGATCTCCTGAGCTAAGTTTGAAAAAAATAAATAAAAATTGCCAGGTAATTCAGTATTTTTTTTAAATTCACTGTTAATCGCTT
Source organism: Euschistus heros (assembly GCA_003667255.2). Taxonomy (NCBI): domain Eukaryota; kingdom Metazoa; phylum Arthropoda; class Insecta; order Hemiptera; family Pentatomidae; genus Euschistus; species Euschistus heros. The sequence goes on along the minus strand of RCWM02000924.1, from coordinate 237,477 downwards.
TGATTGAGCGATAGTGTGAGTAGAGATTCTAAGTTTTAAAAAAATTTAATACATATCATATATCATAGTTTTATTTTAAATAAACTGAGATCTCTGGGGATATATTACATTTAAATTTAAAATAAAAGATTTTTTATGCCGAATTTTAAACTCTATATAACAAAATAAAACATATTACCTAAGCTGGATATGATTGTTTTCAGATTCCAATTAAAAATATTTAATATTTCTATTAAAATCATGCACAAATGCAATGCAGTTTACTGATACAATTTCCTGGTACAATATGTAATAACTACGATACACCTGCTTGTTACTGACTGTTTCTATATGATTCTGTTTTACACTTAGTTTGTGCATAGAACCTTCTTGGATATTGTTTTAGTTTTTCATTTCAACTATTTATTGAAATTTAAAACTGTACATAATAAAATAAAATACATCTAATGAATGTGAAAATGCTCAGAATATTATGCTAATTGCTTATAAAGCAACTACTCATTGGTCAAACTTGAATAAAACTTTATATTTTTCACACACCTTGGAGGGTTATCTGGAATAGAAAGGGAAGCATGTTGAGATGCTAGTGGATTTGAATGGTTATGGAATTTACCATGAAAGGATATGTATCTTGTTTAGGCTAAATCGGCAACATATTGCACATGAATTTCAAAAGTGACAAATCAAAACCCTGCACTATAAAAATGTGGAATTCTCCTAGTGAAATACCAAAAGTGTACCCGAATTATCTTTTAGTCCCAACCACAAGTGATATGTATAAGCTGGAATTTTATGTTAATTCTATACATTTTTGACATAATTAATCTGAAGGTAAATAAAAAATAGAGGTTTTTGAGTTGTGTAACATTTGAAATACATGTGTAATATAAGGAGCATTGATGGTTTTTGAAGGATTTTGGATTTTAAGGATTGGATATGAGACAAATTAGATGGTTCAGTGGAGCCCCAAAGATTAAGTCTTTATGTCCAAATAGGTCAAATTACTCTTATTTAAATAAGCCTATTTTAATTTATTGCGGGCTTTGAACACTTGTCAAGTAAATCTTGAAGTAGTCTACAACAACAGGCAATTTTAGTCTTGTATGCCTTCTTGAATATAAAATTCAATAAACTTTTATGCTGAAGGAGACTTAATCAATTATTTAAGTCTTTATTTGGCATAACTCCTATTATATTTAATATATGTAGGTACATGTTTCGGAACATTGTTCCATCTTCCGGCTTCTAAATAAATTTTTAAAATATATTAATCTGTATAATTATACTAATAATTGCTTTACATTTATATACAATATGTTATTGATCTATTTATCTGTGATTATTTTCACATTGTCTCTTCACCTATGTTCATATTACCAGCCCATTTTACTGAATAATGTTCATCACTTGCTTATTTTATGTTTTTATTATTATCTATTAAGACTATTTAATATAGTGATTGTATAAACCAATAAATACTTTTATTTCTATTGGATTTGTTTTTTATTGGTTGGTTTATATAATCAATACATTAAATAGTCTCAGTAGATAATAATAAAACCACAAAATAAACAAGTGATGAACATTGTTCAGTAAAATGGCTGGTAATATCAACATAAGTGAAGAGACAATGTGAAAATAGTACAAATAAATAGGTTAACAACATATTGTATTTAATTGTACAACTATTAGTATAATTATATAGATTAATGTATTTTTTTTTAAATTTAGAAGCCTGAAGATGGTAAAATGTTCCAAAACATGTAGCTACATATATTAAATATAATAGAAGTTATGCCAAATAAAGACATAAAATAAAACTCAATTTTCTTTTGGCAGTATATCTCTTCTTTTATTATTTATAAATAACTATATGTTTCGGTACTCAATCACATGTTACAATCTAGTATTTCTTAATTATGCGTCTTATAAACACATTAGTGTGTTACAACAGTAAATGTTACTTCATTAAAATGTTTAGTGATATAAGTTATATCATAAATAGTTACGCTAAAAATGTGTAATATAAAAGGTCCTAAGCTAAATTATTAATTATTATACTGTATGTTATTATTTGTTACTAAAGTATAATTTATATAAGTAAAAAAAGAAAAAAGAAAATGCTTAGCTTTGTCAACAGTTACCTGACAATAATTTGTTTAGTTAAACACCCTAGAATTGTGTTTAAAATATTATACTTTCGCAAGTATCATACAATTGATACCTATTCTATCACTTGTTTTTGTTGCCATATTTTTACCAAATAGCCTGGTTTGTTAGCCTTAGAGGTTGTCATGCAGAATGGTGTAAAAGAGAAATTAATATCAATCCTGTGTTAGCATCATTGAATAAACCAAGACAATCATCAAAATGCCCTTCTAACAATTACTTCTCTAGCAGAAATTTCTTAGTAGTTATTCATACCAGAAGCTTTCAAATGGTTGTTGATAATATTTTATTTTTCTCTTTTCAGAAGTTCTCAGGTGTAATTGTGGTAATAGCTTATGAGATGTCAACTTTAAAAATGGGATTAATCCACTAAATTTTCAAAGTTTCTTTTCCAATATTGTTTGCTAAAAAACTAACAATGTAATTATTGGTGCTGATGAGGATAAAGAAGAAGGAACAAGATGTGACATTGAAGAAAATAAGTTTATTTAACGGATAAATGTATGAAACTATGAATAAATAATTATTATATATATTTTTTAAATAATCATTTTATTGTATTTATTTATTTATTTATTGCTTGGCTCCACAGCCCTAGATGGGCCTTGGCCTCACGCAGAAGAAATGACCATTGGAGTTTATCCATAGCTTTTCTTCACCATCCTCTTATTCCTAGATTTTTCAGGTCAGCCTCCACATCATCCTGCCACCTTACTCTAGGCCTTCCTCTTAATCTGGTACCATCCGGTCTGTCATTCATCATCCTCTTTGGCAGCCTCCCATCCGGCATCCGTTGGACATGTCCACCACCTCAACCTTCCTTCTTTGATGACCGCCACTATATTCGGTTCCCCGAATATCTCTTCCAATTCTTTGTTCCTCCTTATTTTCCAATTTCCATGGTCGTTTACTTGGCCAAAAATTCTTCTGAGAACTTTCCTTTCCCAAACTTGAAGTATTGTCTCGTTCCCTTTTGTTAGTGTCCAGCACTCACTTCCATACACTACCACATACATTTTAGTTTATGTAAATCAGTAATTTGGTTTATAAATATGTCCATTCTATCTTTTTCATTTGTGATTTCTCTAATACCTCCAGAAGAGGATAAATCCATTTTGGTTTTTCAGGTTTTAACGCAGTAAATTTTTTTTTTTTTTTTTTTTTTTTTTTTTTTAATTCATGTTGACTCATTAATGACAAAAAATGATTTGTAGTATGGTCTGAAAAGGTTTTTTCAACTATTGAAAGTATTCTAGTTATGCTGCTTTTTGTTCTTCCTAAAAAGTTTTATGATTTGCACTTATTCCACTTAGAAAGCTGACGCATCATATAGTCGATATTATATAAGCTGCATGAGTTATTACTGTAAATCCTTATTTTGGCCAGAAATTTAACTTCATTTATATTTATTGCTTTTCTTGTTTACTCTAAGAATAATAAGTAAATTGAAATATTATTATTTTTCAGCTTTAGGATATATTGATTGAATAACACTCAGTTATATGTCTTTGCTATTCTCAATAATATGGTCAAACTTACATTTACATATACTCATTACAGTATGTAATGAGGTATATGTACCATACTGCATATGATATCTTTTACCCCTTTCGAGGAGGTTAAAGTTTTTAAGTTGAGATTTCATCAACAATTTCTAAAGGTCATAACAACTGCTGCATTGAACCGATTACAATAGTAATAGCATCACTAGAATCAGCATACATTCTGCTTTTTATCCATGCAGATAACATTGGGATTACTCCACATTTTAGTAGACAAAAACTGATGTGAATGAAAAAATCCGTGGTCAGCTATAACTTGAGATATCTCAATAAGGGGAAATCCTGCGGAATGCGGATTAGGGCTAAACTATGCAGTTTTACGGCTTAAGATGACCTTAAAATTTGGTTTTAATTGGTGGTGAAATGTGTGAGATAGCGCAAATTATTTACATTTTTCCAGAAATTCACAGCATCTTGCCTTCTAAAATCATATAAAAAATTTATTTTTGATTTTGACGAAATTTAGTTTCTACATGTTTTTTGAGATGAGGAATCTGAAAATTTGAGGTCAGTTGTTCATGAAAAAAATATTCCACTGTTTTACAGCGGTTTCCTAGAAATTTTGTCATTGCTTTAGAGTTTTTGAGCAACCTAAAGGAAATCAACGAAATTTAGTTTCTACATGTTTTTTAAGATGAGGAATCTGAAAATAATACCAGTTTACTGATTGCCTTCATTTAATTGGTTGAACGCAGCAGTTGTTATGACCATTAAAAATTATTGATGAAATCTCATCTTCAAAATTTCAACCTGCTCGAAAGGGGTAAAAAAAATCAATATTTTTTTATTTTGATAAAATTTCACATATAACAGTTCTATGGTGCATTAAATTGAAATTTGAGGTCAGTTGTTCATGAAAAAAATATTCCACTGTTTTACAGCGGATTTCCTTGGAATTTTATCATTTTTTTGTCATTTTTGAGCAACCTAAAGCCGGGTGGTGTTGTGAGCATAGCAGATGTATTTTTATATCTAATATCATATATAACTGCAATTAAACGTAAAAGAATCATTTCTCTATCTTGACTGAGAGCTGAGAAAAAAAATAAAACGTGATTTTCATATGTTATTTTTTTCTCGGCTCGTAATGCTCATGGCATCTATAACTTTATTTTTGCACTATTATAGGTCCCTACTACCTACACACAAATCGGCATTCAAATCTGTGAGTTACAACTGCAAACGTCCCCTTGTCAGTTTATTGTTCATAACAATAAATAGTGAATATTTCAAAAAAACCGTGTTGGTAACAGTGCTAGTATTTTTACACTTCCTCTTATTTTAACCAAAATTCTGAATGCTCTCAGACAAAATTATAAATTTTTTTTATTTTATTTTCAGCATTGGTGTTTTTTTTTTTTTTTTTTTTTTTTTTTTTTTTTTTTTTTTTTGTTAGATGGCCAAAAACACCAACCCATTTTCATTGTCAAAATCAAAACATGATGATAAACAAAAAAAAGCTCTAACATAATGTTTAATCAATCAAAATGTTAGCTGCAGACTTCTCGGCCATATTTGATGTCATAAATATTCAAATAAGAATACTTATATAGTATATATTTTATCTTTGCATACATTTGAGTATATGATGTATTATATAAGATTACATGTAATATAATGTGTTTACCCTCCATAATGTTGCATAGTTGTTAACGATTCCCCTACTATTTAACACTCACCGAAAGAATTTCTGCAACATACTTTAATTATTTACAAAACTTTAAAAATGTATTAATGGTGCAATTCAAAAGTATATAATTTTATAGAAGTTGATACCCTGAGGAAATGCAAAAAAAAAAAAAAAAACTTTTATTTATCTTTAATCAAACTTCCATAAAATGGTAAGGCATTTGCATATTAATTTACTATATTTGTAATTTTTATTTTATTTTATATTTTGTATTTAGTAAATCAAATGATAAATGTTCTACCTCAAATTCATGAGTTAAAAATTAATGTGCATTACATAGTGGCATTTTCATACACTATCTCTCTATTCCTAGCACTTTTTGCCTTTCCTTTTCTATGGACATATATTTAATCATCATCATCATCTTTGACTCTACAACTCTTGTGATCCAAGGCCTCTTACAGCTTGGTCCATCAGTCTTTTCCATTGGTTAAGTAATAATGCTCTCCAAATGTGGATTCCCAAGATGGACCTGAACTCCGCTGCCACTCCATTGATCCATCAGAGCCGAGGCCTTCCTACTCTTGTCCCATAAATCCTTCCATCCAGGATCATATTCTAGGAATCTGATCACGAATCATTCTAATTATATGAAGCCGTCCTACTTTAATTATCCTAATGATATTTGAGTTCTTGTAGAGTCTTGTCAGCTCAGTATTTGCTCTCATCCTCCAGATTCCATTGGGCAAGTTGGGCCATAAAGTTTTCTGCATTTGGAGACATAAGTGGGAACTGGTCTTACTAGGGTCTTGTACAGTTGCACCTTTGCGTTTTGAAAAATACTTCAGCTCCTGAAATGCTTCTGTAATCTGAATTAGCATTTATAGAACCAAGATAGCTAAATTCTTTTTCACCTTTTCATATGAAAAGCCTTCAGCAACAAAATGTGATGGTTCGTGCACATTCAGTTGTGGGTGTGGATGCATATATTTGATTTTTGATTCATTGATCTCTAATCCCACCCCAGTTTAACTTTTATTACAGTAGGATTCAGTAGTTTTGCCATCGTAAACTCTATTGTTAAATGGTGCTAATGATATATTGGTTGATTTTCAAATTTCACTGAGATCTGCATGTCGAACCACATGTTTAAAATTTTACTAAGAAATTAATTGAATATAAGTAAATTTTATGATCAATTTCAAAATATATATCACATTATACATTTATAAACTCTTATGTATAATGGCGCTCGCCACCTATCGGTCAATTTTCAAACATTACTGTTATCCATATACATTATCACTTCTTTAATAACTAATTAATTGAAAATGATTAGATTTTATTATTTCTGAACCTTTCTGGAACTATAAAGATGATGTGGTTAAAGTTTGGTACAGTAGTTTTTGTGGTTAGTGACACAAACAAAAAATGGCTTGTCCTTTTGTATATTAGTATAGATTTTTTTTTATTTCCACATTCCTCACTCCATTTCTAGTCAAATAGCTCCTTTAGTTTTTAAATTATATATTTAATTATTTACAAATTATCTTAATAGAAGATATTTTCTTTTGGCATTCTGAAGTCGGGTGGTTTCAGCCTAATGATTTGCTCTCTATGAGTTCATCCATCCACTTCTTAAATACAACTCAATCCATTGACCTAGTATACTCTTGTCCAAAAATTACATCCTTTGAAAAATTCCTAATCATTTTTGCTTACTCTTTCGTGAATTCCGTAATACAATAATAAATTATCAAAGCCAGATGATCACCCGATAAATTGAACATTTATGTTATTCATATAGGAAAAATTATCCCAGAATAAAATTTATTTTCTTCTTCCTCTTTATAAATAGAGACAGTAACAGAAAGAGAGAAAGAGACAGAAAGAGACAGTTCTGTTCTTTTTTAAAATTATTTTTACTTTATTTCAAGAGAGGTTTCAGTTTATAAGGATGTGCTTAGGCATCCAGAATGTTACAACCTTTTCATTGTTTAATTAGTTTGTTTTATTAAAGGAATTATATTATTTTTTTTTATCTTTAATTCTAATTAAAATTCGACTTTAAATTCTGATTTAATATGAAAAAAAAATTCCTTAGAAGTAGTAGCATTTATAAAAGTTATTTTAAATAATGAATTGTTTTGTACTTTCTGTTGTTGAAAAGGTGAATTGAACAAATTTGTGTGCATAACATTGATATATTGAAAAATACATGCTAGATACTACTATTTAATTTCATTATCCATATTTCCCAATCAACTTAATTCATTAATAATTCTCCTCAAAATTTACTTTATATATTAAAAGTACAGTTAAAATAACCTTTTTTTCCTGGAGTGTCATAGATTTGTTGCTAACATAAGTGAAATTTATTTTGACATGGATATGTTTTTTGGCTGGGGGTCTGTACTTATTTGGTGTAACGTTTTTTCAACAGTCAAAAATGTAACCATTAAACAAGCTATAGCTCTGTTGGTGTACCTCGGATTGAAAATTCGTCAATAGTTTTACTATCAAAAATTTAATGGAAAATATTTTTTGTTATATAACATTTGACGCTACAACCTGCTGTTTAGGAGCTATGTTGGTTTAAGGTATAAAGGTTGTGTTGTAACGTTTTTATTTACACTCAAAATTTTAACACGCTATACCTCTGTTAGTGTTGCTTAAATCAAAATCTTTCCAATAGTTTTCTCATCTGAAATTTAATCATTAATATTTTTTGTTACTTAATATTTGTTGCTAGAACCTACCGTTCAGGAGATATATTGATTTGAAGAAAAAATTTGCCTACTTTTTTTAAGTGTTGGGGCTTTTTGACCTGCTTTAGTTCTGTTGGTGTTGCTCAGACCAATAATTCACCGACAGTTTCCTTATCAGAAACTTAATGGGGAATATTTTTTGTTTTACAGCATTTGTCACACGAAACAATCATTTAGGAGCTATATTGATTGGAATGAAAAAAGTCATGTTTGAAATCCATATTATCTCTCAACTTTGTTTATTTTAAATAATCATTGATTATTAATATAAGTTAATTGATTTGGCCTTTTAATTCTAAAATATAAATTGGAAAAAGCAGTAGACTATATACAGACTTATTCATGATCAATTGTTTTTCTGTTTTTAATGCTGATGATATCGACATTATTGGGAGATCAAAGACTGCAGTGTAAGAAGCCTTTCTTGCCCTTGATGATGCTGCCAGGAAGCTAGGACTTGTTAATACCAACAAAACCAAATATATGATTGCTGGCAAACAAGGAGGTACCAACGAAAGTTCAGTCGAAATTGGAAATTACTCTTTCAAACGAGTTGAGGAATTTGTGTACCTTGGGTCTCAAGTCAATGCCATTAATGATGTTTCGGCAGAGATAAAGAGGCGAATAACATCGGCCAACAGGTGTTACTTTGGACTGCATCGGCACTTGGGAAGTAGTTCTCTATCAAGATCTACAAAAACAAGATTATATAAGACCCTCATTTGACCAGTGCTAACCTATGCCTCAGAAACTTGGGCCTTTTCGAAGTCAGATGAAAAGGGCCTCCAAAGGTTTGAGAGAAAGATACTAAGACGCATTTACGGTCCAGTAAAGGATGGTTCAGCTTGGAGAAGACGCACGAACAGGGAAGTGTACTCGCTGATTGGTGAGCCTCATGTTGGCAAAATTGTGAGGATTGGTAGGCTCCGCTGGGCAGGCCATGTAGCAAGGATGGGGAGAGATGAGATCCCAAATAAACTTTTGAATGAGCGCCACCATGGAACACGGCCGAGAGGTCGCCCTAAGCTTCGATGAACGGATGGTGTGGAAGGGGATACTAGAACCCTGCTCGGAGTACGGAATCGGAGAGCAGCTGCACTTGACCGAATAAACTGGCGGAAGCTGCTTGAGGAGGCCAGGACCTAGTAATGGGTTGTTGCGCCGATGGAAAAAAAAAAAAATAATAATAAAAAAATTGTTTTTCCCAAGCAGAGATAATTGATTTTTTTTTTTTTTTTAATCATAAGAAAGATTCATTGCGCTAAGTTTCTGTTCATAAAATTTTGTTCTAGAATCTTTCCTTCATTCTTTGCAACTCTTTTTTCGTTTTTGCAGTATGTGTCTTTGTGGATTTTAGAAGGCAAGGGGCTGTCAATTTCTGAAAAAATGTAAATATCTATCTCACATATTTCGCCACCGATTAAGACCAAATATTAAGGTCATCTGGAAGCCATAAAACTGCACAGTTTAGCCCAAATCCAGAGGTCACAGGATTTCCCTTTATTGAAATATCTCAAGTTATAGCTGACCTCGGATTTTTTCATTCACATCAATTTTTGTCCACTAAAATCTGGAGTAAAGTAATTTTTAACTCAATTAAAATTGCTAGCATAGGTATTTGAAGATTATGTTAAAGCATAATTAAAAATCCAATTTTTAATTTTAATGTATGAATTGATAATTCAGATGAACAGAGACTATTAAGAATCTCTTGCGGATACTGGTCTGCATCAGTGCTTACAACAAAAGGTTCATGAATCATATTTTTACACACAATAACAAATAGCAAAGAATTGACATTTTGATTTGGTAATAATTTTTATTCGGCAGAAATAATTTTATTGATTTAATCTGATTTGATTGTAATTTCTAATCATAAAAGTATATGATAGTGTGGTAAACTTTGTTTCTGTCACTTAACATTTTTATAGTTGTAAATTTTATTATTGCTTAACCTTCCTTGAACTATTAAGATGATTTAAAAATTTTGTACTAATGGGTTCAGCAGTTTTTACTATTGTAAACTCTATAGTGGAATAGTGCTAACCACATATCTGTCAATTTTCAAACTTGATTTCAAAATACACATGTAGCACCACACATTTAAATATTTTTTAATAATTCAATTGAATATAAGTAAATGTTTATCAATTTAAAGTTCTGTGCAACACATGGTACCTTTGTAACCTCTGGTATAGAATAATGCTCGTCACCTACTGGTCAATATTGTAAATTCATGTTATTCACATATTATCGCTTTTTTAATAACAAATTAATTGAAAATCAGTAGATTTTATTATTTCTAAACCTTCCTGGAGCTGTAAAGATGACGTGTTTAAAATTTGTTCCAGATTGGTTCAGTAGTTTTCCTAGTCAGTGATCACAAATGAAAAATGGTTTGTCCTTTTATATAATTATTTTTAAGAGGCGATGGCCACAGAATAATATTTATTTTCATTTGATTTCATAGCGGTTGTGTCAGAAAGTATGGTTGTGGCATGTGCTGCTGCAACCTATGTTGTGCTTGTGTTAAATACAGTAGGAGTTGTTGTACCTTCAATGTGTTTGTGTCGACAGTGTGCCATGTGTTTTCTTTTTTTTCATTAAGTCAGAAAAACTGACAGGTTATGGGTCCAGATCATTGCCCAGTTAATTAACGAGTGAAAAGTTTTGAAATTGAAATTTGGGGATTTAAAGCATTAAAGTCACTAGTAGAAAATGGCCATCAATAATTCAATAGTTTACCTGCAGCTTAATGATACAAATTTCAAAACCTGGAAGTTTCGTCTTATCTCATTGCTGGATGAGAAGGAAGTTAAAGAAACTATTGAAGATGGATGGGCATCGGAGACCAATGAGGCCAAGAGAAAAGACAAAAATGCGATGAATATTATTATATTTGATGCCACAGTCAGGGATATCGAATCCATGGGATCCAAGATGGAGGAAGATGATCGAGTTTGTCATTTATTGTTGAGTCTCCCTCATAAATTTGAGCAAATTGTGACAGTGCTTGAAGCTATGGATAATGACCTTACATTGGATTTTGTTAAGTCAAGGCTTTTAGATGCAGAGATAAAAGAAGAACCTAAAGGTGAATTATCCAACAATATTTCTTCTGTTAAAAAAGTGAAAACAACTCTCGAAGAATTCTCAGAGAAAGAAATTGAAGAAGAATGTGTGGTTAAATTAACCAATTCTTGGAATACTATAGAGAAAGAAGTACCAAGGATAGAAGAAAAACTACCTGTAAATGAAACAATTAAAAAAAATAATAATGTAAATAATAAGCTTGGAACAAGTGAAAATAATAATTGTGAAACAAAAAGTAAGAGATCGTATGGAAAAGAAAAATACATTGAAAACCTTATAGAGAAGATTGAAAACCTTTTGGATAACTAGGGAAAATGTTCAAAAGAGGGAAAAAAATTACAAGAAAGTTACAAGTAGACAAAATAATAAAAAAGAACTATTTCACTAATAGAAATTACTGGACTTCTGTTGATGCTCGTATTTATCTGGGAGGGACGGTTAAGAAAAAATTATATTCTTTGACAATGCAAATTTGGTACCGATCCGGTTAATGTTTATGGAAAAAGACTAATTTTTAGGGAAGAAATATAGATATAATAAATTATAATATTACAGCAAGAGACCTCAACGAAGTTTTAATAAGTTTTAGATAATTGCAGTTTTTATCAGTTTAAATAATTCTCAGAAAAGAAAACAAGTGATAAAATGAATGAGTGTCAATTGAAATTATAAAGATATTTTAGTAGAAAGAAATATTTTAGAACATAAATATATAACATTAATAAATAGCCAAAATTGCCAGAAGTAATAAGGTAAAGCACTAAAGGAGCATCCATGGATAACATCAAATAGTGTTGGATCAGTAATATGTTAATTTGTTGTTGTACATTTTTTGTCCGAGTAATTAAGAATATTGCTCGAATGATTTGGAGTAGACGTTGTCCTCCTGATTTTGATACAACTAGTATAATAATAATAATAATGATAATGTTTCTAGTAATGAGCAACTAGCTAATGTACAAAAAAATTAGAGTTGTGTAAATTTATTAAATTTAGGGGTCTAATTTATTTTAAAAATTGTTAATTCATTTATAATGTATACTTGTAATAATTTGTATTGAGGCAATTTCAACTTTTGATGATAGAAAATAACTTTAAATCGAAGGGGAGTGTCAGAAAGTATGGTTGTGGCATGTGCTGCTGCCACCTATGTTGTGCTTGTGTTAAATACAGTAGGAGTTGTACCTTCAATGTGTTTGTGTCGGCAGTGTGTCGTATGTTTTTCTTTTTTTCCCTGAGTCAGAAAAACTGACAGGTTGGCCTAGTAACAGTACATCCTTACCTTCACTGGTTGTAGTGATAATTTTTTTTGTATTGTTATTATTATTATTATTTATTTTATTTTTTTTTTTATTATTGCTGTTTCAGCAACAAATTCATAAATTACTTCACTACTTTTCATAATTTTAGTCTTGGATTCATGGTGTCAAGAAACTGCCTCAAAACCCATGATATAATCTTGATATGTTAAAAAAAATAAACTTATCTACTGTTTGTTTTTTATTTAATCCATTAGATAGAAGCTGCTGCCTATTTTTCTCTATTTTTTAAATGTTATTTAATGTCTGCCAATTAGATGTTTAAGGTATTGAGAAACTAGTCTGACTGAAAGTGAAATATTTATGACAGTTATAAATAATTGAAGGTTCACAAGAAAGAGTGCCAATAGCTCATTTATGACAACTTGATATTGTAGTAGGAACAGATACAGAGTCAAAAGTATTCTTACTTCAGCTATAAATCATAAGAAACAACGGATATTGGCATTATTTAATAGGATTGATTTAAAACAATAAGACCATTAAATGTATTTGTCAACACTTTTATTAATAAATATATTTTTGACTTTATAGAACATTTTACATAATAGACACATAAATAATAATTGAAAAAGAGCAATAACATCATGAGTCAAAAGTATTCGTACACTATATAAAATTTCTGTTTAATATTGCCTTGGGCTTTTACTATGCACTCTATTGTTGTGTGGCATTCGATTTACTAATTTTTGAGTTAAAGACACTGTAATTTTGTAGTAATAGCAACCTTTAAATTTTGATTGGTAGATACATACCTTTTCCCAACTTGATCCCCTATATAGTTTCACTAATGCCTAATAGGGTTAATGTCAGGTTAATGAGGGGGAGTGACCAACCACTTTGGTTTGTTGTACAGGATTCACATTTTGGAATTCCAAGCTGTATGCTTGGGATCATTATCTTGCTGAAAAAAGTAATTTTCTTCACTCCAAAATTTTGCAGCACTGGTTGGAAGATTTTTTTCATTACGTCAATAGATTTTAAATGGTTCATTATGTCTTCGATAAATTCTAAAAAACTCACTCCATCTGCTTTCAAACAACCACAGACCATGAGTCATTTTTCTCCATCGCTAACAGTTGGAACTATATTTCTTATTTCCATTGCTATATTTTTCTCTATATACTTTTGGGCCCTTTGATGATTAAACATTTCAATTTTACACTCGGTAAATATTATCCTATTCCATAGTTCACAATCATATTTTTCGTGTTCTTTGGCCCATTGATATATTTAATTTTTATTGATATTCCGTATTAATGGTTTTCTCCTAGTTATTCTGTAATGAACAAGAAGGGAATTGCTAAAACACTTTCTTGTTCCACTCTTTCAGACAAATATTCATCCACTAACTTAGGGGCACTAGTTCTTTGTTTTCTTTTAACTTTCCTCGTGCTATATCTTTCATATATGCAGTAAATTTTTGTTGATTGTCCTGTTCTTTCATAAGTTTTTTTTTTATTCCATACCTTTTAATGGCATCTTGGACTGTTAAGTGAGGTCTGTTCACTACTCTAAGGAACTGTAACTCATTATGAAGGCACACAATAATTTGTCTTTCCTCTTCAATCATCTACCTTGTTTTTCATTGCATTTTCAATTTATGAACAGTAAAAATAATCACTAATAAGTGCTACACCTTTACAAATGACGTCCAAGTAAAGACTGATTGGAGGTGGAAACAAAAGTTAAAGTATAGTGTACGAATACTTTGACTCATAACAATGAATACATCTTATGTATAAGATTTTAAGCTAAATTCAGTCAATTTTCTTATGAAAAAATATTAAGTATTCTATAGTCATGAATGCAACATTTTATATGTTCAAATTAAAAAAAAATGTAACAAATACAAAATTGAATGAAAGAAAATAAAACTAATACTGATATGTTTACATCATACCATTTGAGCAAGAAAGAGGTAAGTTCTGAAGTTATTATATTGAAAATAATTAAGGTATCAGACAAGATACTAATCCTCGTCCATTTAACACACTTTTACCTTAATATCTAAATCTATAACTGTTAAATGTTGGAACCCTAGCTTTATATGCTATGTATTTTCTTCCTCATTTAAATTGTGCGTAGAATAAGTGTTTGTTATCCTTCAACCTGGGTCTGTAATTAAAGATAATAGGTTCATAGTTTCTTGTGCAACAATTATTTTTTTTCCCCATTCTATAAGTTTACTGTGGATGAGAAAATATTAATTTATTACATTTTTTTCAGATTAGTTAAGGTTTGAGCACAATAGCACATTGTTTATATTTTTCTTGGATTATTGAGATCTCTTTTAATTTGTTTTTTCTATATATCAATGGTCTTTTACTATCAGGAAAACATCAGAGTAATGAATCAATCCATTACTAAATCTGTGTTATTTTCTGATTTTGATATTTAACATAAAAATGTTTTAAAAACAAATATAAATCACTCCTTCATGTTCCATGCTACTTAGTTTTATAGCAGCATGGAACATGATAATAAACATTGATTGATGTAACTCTACATACTGTCTCCTACATTCACAAGTCTGTATATTTTCATGGCTTTGGCATTTACATCTACGTTTAGTTGAAATAAAAAAAATTTGATTAGTTGTCTATAACTATTGTTTCGAGTTGATATTTGCTAAAAAAGATATCTTTTGAAGTTAAAAGAAGGAAAGGATGGATGTTGTTTAACACTAAAACAACCTTTTCAGACTTTTAGGCAGAGGTCCTTGGAAATAACATTCATTACTTTGCTTTTTTATTAACTAGTTTTATTCAAAATTTTGCTAAAAAAATATATATGAAACGTTGGTAGTTTTAGTGTTAAAATTATCTGTAGCACGTTTTATGTGATTTTCTTCTGTGCTATGAATATCATTATATTCCCACTTGAAATCCCTATTTATTGGAAATTATAAATTTAAGGTTCTCAAACTAAAAAAAATTAACATTATACAGTCTTTTTTTCTGTTGTTTTTCTCTTCTAACCATCCAACTCTCTGCCACTTATCAAACTCCACTCAATTTAATTACTCCAAATTTATTATTCTTTATTGCTTCAATTTTCAATAATTTCTATTTTGTTTAAACTTTATTCTTTCTTTAATTAAACAATTACTTATTAAATTTGATTATGGCCCAAAGTTATAGACCTGACCATCCCAGCCATGGTATAATTATCAAGTGAAGCTTCCTCCTTCAGAATTCTTTGTTTCATCTCATTGCCTTCTTGATTACCACCATATATCCAGTATTCTTTTATTTTCTATTTTGTACTTAAATTTGAGAAATTACATTATGTTTAATGTTTATTATATAAAGTTATTAATTGAAAATAAGTTTCAGCAATAGTTGCTGATTATAAATACAAATTTATTTAAAATGTTAATATTTTTTGTAATTAAACATGTTTTTGTTAACTTTAACACCATCTGTTTTATTGAAGGTAGAAAACTAGAAAATATTACTTTTAAAACATAATAACAACTTTTGGTTTCAATAAAATAAAATTATGTTTATTGAATTTAGTATGAAGTTGGTAAATAAGGGAGGGGGAATGAACGAATTTGTGTGGTTTTAATTATTTATTATAATTCTTAAAGTTATTAAATTTATTTATTTCAAAATTAAAAAAATGCAACTGTTTTGATTAGTTACAAGGTGCAGATAATATGAGAAAATTATAACCCAAAGAAATATTGTTAATTGAAGCAGAGTATAGGATTGTCAAAAACAATTACAAACAAAACATTCCATAACACAATAAGAAGACATTATATCACATGATAACATAACATAACCTACATAACCATAGGTTGCTATGGTTAAAACAGCTGATAGATTAAAATACCACACAGAAAAAGGCAACAGTAACTTTATAAAACAGCATGAAACATGAAAATACCGAAGATAAAACTTATGAAGCAGCAAATTTACACTGTCCTTGACTACCACTGAGATGCAAAGCTTTACCACGTAATGAGAGAGTTCAACTTTCCCACATAAATCATTTTTTTTTTTTCTAAATAAAATTCTTGTAAAATATTACTTATAGCAATCAAGTATAAAGCTGTGGTCTACCTATGATTAAATATTTATTCATGTTTTTTTTTTTTTTTTTTTTTTTTTTTATTATTATTATTTCTCAGAAAACAATCGATAATATACAGACAAACATACACTTTGCAGGTAATAATTCCTTTATATAAAATGAAAAATTATTTCTGGATTAAATTTCATTCCATTTTTCAATGAAAACTACATAATTTCATAATAACTACATAATAATTAAAGTTGAAGAAATGATTAAAACTTGATTGTATATTGATTATTAACATACTTAATTGAGTGCGAAATTTTACTGTAAGAAATATGTAAAACAAAATTTTGTAATGAAAACTTATTTCCTTTTTTATTTAAGTCTATAAATGGTTGGCTGTTGGGATATCATATTCAAAGGTTGAAATCAAAGGTTCCAAAGTGAGATATCAAGAATATTGGAAGGCTTGTTGGTCCTTAATAAACGGAACAGAAATACTAGCTAGAAGATTTTTCCTTCAGAGAACAAGATAATGTTACTGTGAATGGGTTAGACAAAAGTTATTAGGATTTCTTACATTTCTAAAGATGATTCTTATGAAATAATCTTTTAAAATTTCATGAAAATAGGCATATCTCAAGCTTAACAGACTGAAAATAATCAACTACATTACTCAAAGTGAAGAAATAGGGGATTTTCTAAGGAATTGATAATTATTTATGAGAAAGGAATCAGGATATCATGAGAACTACTTAGGTATAGCAAAATATAGCTTTATTTTTTCATATAATTACTGAAGTAGTATCCTAGATATAATCAGAGATGTAGTTGTGAATGCAAAAGTATTCAATCATTTAAAGAAATTAGTCTAAGGTTTTCGTTGTTTTATTAGAACGTCAGCTGGATCTCAGAGTTTTAGCTCAGTATCAACCTAAATGTAGGTTTTTTTTAAAAGCTTTTAATTTCAAATATTACAATAGAAAAAGTCTAATCTGAATCTATAGAATTTGGAGTAATCAAAAATTCATTTCAGAGATGCTTTCATACATTTTTTTTTTATCACTTATGTATTGCTTTCATTGTTGTGATAATGAAAACGTATAACTTTGTCCTTTAATTTTTGAAGTATATTTTGTATCGAGTGTAGTGAAGCAGATATTATTTGCTTGCATTAACTTGCTTGTTTATGAAATATTTTGATTTGAAATTCCACATTTGTCTACTTCTTCGTTCATTAAGTTAATTAATTTTATTGATACATGTGTTAGATGAGTATGTTTCGTCTCATTATTTTTAGTAAATATTAAATTTTACAGAGACACCTATATTAAGGAAACCATAGAAAAATATTGTTTATATTGAACATAAGATTATTGTGATATAAGGATGTTCATTTTGATAAAAATGTATTTTAATATATTTTAATCCAGTTATGTATAATCTTTCTCATGGAAGTGTTTAGTATTATTTCATTTTTGCTTTAAGGTTATTAGGGCATCACTTTCTTCACACAATGGTCCAAAAAATAAAATCCTAAAAATTATTTAGTCTTATTTAAGTATTATGTTGAGGATCCTGTGATAAGTATAATAGAATTTATTTATTTTAAATCATAATATGCTGGAATGGGATGCAATTTTATTATTGATTGGATAATTGAGTAATTGCTATAAAGGTATAGTTAAATAAAATTAAAACAGTGAAAAATTACAATGGCTAACCACTACAATCAGTACAATCGTGATATCGGAATTTGAGAAATAATTTTTTGATACGATTAGGATTAATGATTAATTGCCACTTCTATTGGGATTATTTTATTAGAATACTAGTTTCGAATGCTAAACATTCATCTTCTGTCTTTAAACATACTAAATTTTCAATACATCAGTACTACGTAACATAGTACTGTTAGTCCCTTATAATTTTTCTGTGGGGCAATGGCCCCTGAATAAAATTTATTTTCATTTCATTCCGTCTTTAAAACGTTTGAAGACTTAAATATGGGTAGTTTTAGAGTTTTTTTTATCAGTGTACTATTGTGATAGTTTGTAGATTGTACTTTTTTAGTGCAATGTTACTACTGATTTAGTAGTTTTAACAGAAGTAAATTGATGGGTTTTAATCCATTTCCTTTAATTGATTCTCTTGTCCTGCTGTTGAAAATAATTTAATTATTGGACTCAAAACAATCAACTTTATTATTTTTTTTCTTTTATAACGATCAAATGAGAATTGATGACTAAAATATTTTTCGCTTAAAAGTCAATCAATAGCACATCCTTTGACTATTCCTTATATACTCTATTAATCCATATCCCCCCCCCCTTGCGAATTCTCCTCAGAAATGGAAGATGCTAAGCAATTAACTCAATCAATTTTTCTTTGGGTTCTTTCTAAATCCATATTTATTACATAGGCTATTGTTTTTTATTATTTTAAAATCTGATTAATGATTACATGGCCCTTGCTTTATTTCAGCTTTTTGCATTTACCCCTATTCATTACATACAATCCATATATTATGTGGTATGCCTTGAAGTAGACTATCCTGTCAGCAGCCCTTGGGTCTTCTCCTGCTTTTCTTTTTCATCTGTATGCCTTCGTGAAGTCTCTTTGTTATCCCACTGTCTTCCATTCTCATCACATGTCCAAAACATTTTAGCTTCTAGATCTGATTATGGTTGTAATATCAAGAACTTCATGAATATTAAGAAGATTGGTCAGGTTTTTGTCATTACTGGACAGACTACTCTTCGGAATCTTAATCATTCTGAAATGTGCTCTAACATTATCACAATTATTTGTTTAAAAAATGCCTATCATTTGCATCCCAACCAATACTAGCATCCCTTACTATCTTCTTTTCAGACTCCTTGGAGGATTATCAGGGATCAGAAGCAAGTTAAAGAACTACTGGTTTTGGGTTTATTATATATCGATAAGTAACCAATTTAGGCAGGCATAATAGCTGGAAACAGGTTCTATTTTTGATGAAGATTTTTTTAAATAGAGCTATTGCTGGATATTTCTAGCACTCTCAAAAATAGAGTTTATCGTACGATCCTGCAACCATTTTTTTAATGTATGGTAGCGAGATCTGGACATTGACTTTACTTAAAAGAAGATTACTAAACATGTAGGCTAGGAAAATCCTCCGAAAAATATATGCTCCAACTAAAGAAGGGAGAAATCTCTGGTGGCTAAAAATTAAGAGCTTAAGAACATATAAGCAGCCGTAGATATTGTAGCCAAAGTGGGGCCGAATTAGATGGCTTAGAGCTTTTACAAATGATGGAATCTGGTAGGCTCTCTAAAACGATGTTTGAGGAACAGGGTGGACAGAGAAGTAGAGGCAGGCCTCAACTTTGTTGATTTGAAGATGTGGGGGACGACCATCGAGCTCTGGGTGTGAGAGGATGGAGAAGTGCAGCTGAGAACAGGTCTAAGTGAAGAAGGCCAGGGTTCTATAAGAACTACAGCTACATTTATACTGCATTTATTTATGGTACAATGAAGAGCATTGAGGATTGTAGGTGGTAAGTTTTGAAAATGAGGGATTGAGTGGTTTAATGGAGGTCTAAAGTTCAATTCCTTATGCTCTAATATTTTAAGTTATAGCCCTGTAATAAGTTTTTTAATTAACAGAAAAAATAAAGTGTTTGTCTAGTGGTTTTTGTAATATTCAACTCAAGCCAAATATTCAAATATTTCTTGTCACTTTGTTAATAATGATTCAAGATGAGGCACTTGTACAGATTTATTCCTAGGTTGAAGAAACTGAAAAATAGTTTTTGTAGAGTACAGGTCCCAGTTTTGGAATTTTTCGATCCTATAACGGTCTTAGAAAACCGTGGACTCTAGAAAAATATGCTACATATCCATATTAAAGCTAATTAAATTTTCTATAAAATTGATACTATACATATTTGTCGCAAGTTATTTGTTCATATAACTATACATATAAAAGTTATTTGTTTTTGAAAATCGGTAATTTTCGAAAACAAATAACTTTTACCTCACTTTTTATCAAACATTTACTTCTAGTGCCTTCAACGATCGTTTCTCAGAAAAAATGAAAGAATCAAAGTTCGATAGCATTAAATCTACTTTAATTTCATCTATGCGTTTCTGAAACTTTGAGTAAATGTTCGACAAAAATAGAAGTAAAAATTACCTTGTTTTCGAAAATTATCGATTTTTAATAGCGTATATCTCAAAAACCGTTGAATGTACGACAAATATGTATAGACACAATTTTATTGAAAATTTAATTATCTTTAATTTTGATCTGTAGCATATTTTTCTAGAGTCCACTGTTTTCGAGATATAATCGAAAAACTCAATGGTACCTTCTCCCCTTTCCCCCACCGTTAGCTCAACCCCCAGGAGCGGGGACTTTTATTATGTATATCTTTTAACTATTCCTAACGAAGCTATGAAGTCAAAAATTATCGCATACATGCACTCTACACCCCTCATTTCGGCACTCTTTGACTGGACTATATGTTTTGATATCAAAACTGTATTTTATGTATAGATTTTTATTTCGTTGAATATATATTGCTAATAGTTAACTGTAAATCCTCTTTTGCTTTTTTCTTTTTTTTAGGATTTCCTTCTCTCAGAGAGAAGAGACAAACCTTCAAAACCACGGAAGACCCAGATGAACCCGCAGTGGCGGGGAGAACCGTGGAGGGGTAGCTGTAAGGCCGTAGTCCCATTCAGTCATGTGCAGTGCAAAGGAACAGGTCGCCCAGCAAGTGAGTTCATTTTTATTATTTATCGCGTATTTTATTATATTAATCATTATTATAATTTTTTATAAACATAATAAAATTAATATTCATAATTATTAGTTGGTGGAAAGATAATAAATTATTTATTAAAAGTTATTAGTAACAAATCTGAGTAATAGAATTATTATTACTGATTAGTTGTTCTGTTTATTTTATTCAATTGATAAGCTGGATTGAGTGATAAATGAAGAAATCTATGCAATACTGTTAAATTGAATCAGTCAATTTGAGAAAAAAATATTAAAATAATTAATTAGTAAAATAGAAACAATATTTTAAGTTTTTTTTTTTTTTAATAATCTGTTTAATACATCTTATTAATTTATTTATTAATACTAACTTAATAATATTAACCTTCAAATCTGAAGGTAATGTTTTGAACCGGTGTGAAGGGCAGCTTTTTTTTTTTTTTTTTTTTTTTTTTTTTTTTTTTTTAATTTTTAATTTTTGCTTTTCTCCGTTTTTACTTTCTGTAAAAGGAATTGAAAAATATTTCTAGTCATTCGAAATATTTCGATCACTAACGTAGATATTTGAGACTAGACTTTATCATTTCAACTGAATTATCTTTTATCCAATTAGATTTATTTTTATTTTTTATGAAACTTGTTGAAATGCATCTTTAAAAAAATAAAAACCTATTTCATCTATTAAAAATTGACAGTTGGATTATGTTCTAATTTTAATTACCGCTACATTAAAAAAAACAATAAACAATTGAACAGGCAATGCAGTTATACCGATCTAACATGATGAAACTCATTTTTTATTTTTTATTTAACTCTAAAATTTAACGTTAAATAGATAAAATTATTATAATAACATTAAATATGCAAATGAGGTCAAATATAAAATTCATGAATAACCTTTTAGGCAATTCGATTTTATTTTTATGAAACTTGTAGAACTGCATCTTAAAAAAAAAAAAAAAAATTATTTTATCCATTGATAAGTGACTGTTTGGTTATGTTTTATTTTTAATTACCACTACATTAAAAAAAAAAACAATTGAACAGAGAATGCAGTTATACCAATCTAACATGATGAAACTCTTTTGTTTATTTTTTTTTTAACTCTAAAATTTAACATTGAAAAGGACAACATTATTATAATGACATAAAATATGCTAATGAGGTCAAATATAAAATTCATGAATTACCTTTTAGGCAATACAATTTTATTTTTATGAAACTTGCAGAAATGCATCTTTAAAACAATATATTTTATTATATCTATTCATAAGTGACTGTTTGATTATGTTTTATTTTTAATCAACGTTACTTTAAAAAAACAATTGAGCAGAGAATGCAGTGATACCAATCTCTTTTTAAATTTTCTTAACTCTACAATTTAACGCCTAATTATAATGACATAAAATATGCAAATAAGGTTAAATATAAAATCTATAACTTTGATGAAAGTTATACCAAAATTAATTTCCGACAACTGAGTGATGACAGTTCGAGGTGAACTGGATCACAAAAAAACACTTACTTTCAAAATTTCTGTTAGGAAATGAAATAAATACCTTATAAAAATATTAACAAAATTAAAATTCATAAAAAAAATACATTAAAATTTTAAAAACAAAAATAAAGTTAATAGTAGATTTAACTTCTTGAAAAAATTTAGTGTCACCTGTTTATTGAAACTGCAACGTCTCCACGCAACGATCTTAGGAAGTTTTTTTTTTTTTTTTTTTTTTTTTTTTTTTTTTTTTTAAAGTAAAATTTGAGTTATTAATACAAGCTTACTTTATTTAGATAAACTTCATAAAAACAGTCTCTCCCTGACTGGGAAAAACAATGGATCATGGTTATGTCTAGCAATAATCTACTGCTTCTTTTTAGGAAACAGTCGTCAAATTTTCGATCCGAGCAACATCAACATAGATAGAGCCTGTCAACAAAACCTCAACATTTAAAAGATATAGAAATAAAAATAATTTTTTGGAATAAAAATAATTTTTAGGAAAAAAAACAAAACTGACTTCAAGATTAAATCTACATATACAAACTTGGAGTCGGTGCCAACCAAAACAAACAGAATTTGGAAAGGAATTGTAATCGTAAAGATTATCCCACTGTTTCATCACCGCCACACCGCTGTCTCCGGCCCTTCGACAGTTTATTTTTTCCTGCAAGACAGGATCAAACTTCCCTTCTTGATTTTCATTTAATGGGTTTTGTTTTGAAGCAATTAAAATATCATTTTTTATTTTTTAGTTCAAGTTTGTATATGTAGATTTAATCTTGAAGTCGGTTTTGTTTTGTTTTTCTAAAAATTATTTTTATTTTTCACTTTTTAGTGGTGAGTGTATTTTTGTTTATACAGTCAATTCTCGATCTTCAAGCTTCCCTGAAAAATGGTTTGACTTACTGAACAAAGACTTACTTATCGAGTTATCATTCCACTTACCTTCATGTAACTGGGAACATTGAACACAAAATCGGAGTTAAAATCATTACGTATATTTTACATTAATGGGTGTGTGTATGTTGCTTGTAGATACATATAAAATCATTGATACAGGAAATTAAATACCTGGTACCAATTCGTCATATAACTTTCAGCTGAATTGCGCTTTTTTTCTGAGGGAGGCTAGAAGTAGATTTACCGTCTTCCACCAGTGGCGATCTTTTCTTTATTCTTTAGGACAGTTGAAAGAGAACTACGTGGAATTCGGAATTCACTAGCAACAAACGCCCAAATTATTTCTTCTTTTTGCACTTTGCAAATCAATTTTAACTTTTCGTCAGTTAGAAGAATTTTCAATAGCCACTGTAAAACTACTCCAGTGAATAACTATGGTAATAATAAGTGGAATGAAAAATCAATTCGATCAAAATTGATTCAGAATTGACGGAGTAATCGCGTAACATACACACAAAAAAAAGAAGAAAAAAATACAGACCAGTTGAGAACCTCCTCTGTTTTGAAGTCGGTTAAAAAAAAATAACGACTTCAAGATAAAACCTATATATACACACTTGAACTAAAAAATAAAAAATGATATTTTAATGGCTTCGAAACAAAAAGCATTAAATGACAACCAACGAAATTATCGATACTTATATACCATTCACAATTTATGATCAATTATTTTTGGAATCGGTGCCAGCCAAGAAGGACAGTTTAATCCTGCTTTTGCAACAAAATTGTGTATGGCAGGAGTCAGAGGTATGGTGGCGATGAAAAATGGAAGCATCTTTACAATATCAGTAGATATTTGGGTAGACTTACCGCCTTCCACAAGTGGCGATCTTTTCTTTATTCCTTATGAAGGTTTAAAAAGAAATACGCGGAATTCGGAATTATCTTGCAACAAATGCTCAGCTTCTTATTCCTTTCTTCCACTTTGTTAATCAGTTTTAACTTTTCGTTAATTGAAAGAATTTTGAGTAGCCATTGTAAAATCACCCGATCAAATAGCCAATAAGAGGCTGGTGTAACTATGAACGGAAAATATTAGGAATGACGGGAAACAGGAAAACAACAAACCTATAAAATTCTTTTAATTTGAGTTCGAGTTAAAAAAGAGATGATTTCTAATAGTTCGGTTGATAGAGGTGGTCCTAGAAGTCCTCTTATTTAACCCCTATTATCACTTCGACTTATTTACACAATTTTTCCCTTTTTTTGCCTGAAATCTAATGATTGAGGTGAAATTTACGTGTAATGTACTTCCGACAGTAGATTTCGTTCGACTTATTTAAGAATTCAGTTTATCGAAGTAAATCACAACGAGAGTTGATTGTATATGTAAATTATTTTTGTTTATAATTTAGATTTAGTTACCATGGAGATTTTAGATTACCATAATTAAAAATATGTTTACAGTGGAAAGTTATATAACAGTGATTTTTTAAAACTGTTTTTTTCAATTTTTCTAAAAAAAGTGCTGAGTTGATTTCAAAATATTTTTATGGGACCACCTCAGAAGTATACCCCCCCCCCCCCCGATCTGAAAAAGAATCATCAAAATCGATTCAGAATTGACGGAGTAATCGCGTAACATCCAAAAAAAAAAAAAAAAAAAAAAAAAAAAAAAAAAAAAAAAAAAAAAAAAAAAATATAAATACAGACGAGTTGAGAACCTCCTCTTTTTTGAAGTCGGTTGAAAACGTAATTTTTTTCATTAAAACCAATTTAGCTTCTAAACGGTAGGTCCTATCGAAAAATATTATATTTAAAAAAATATTTTTCATTAAATTTCTAATCAAGAAACTGTTACAAAATTTTCGACCCAAACAACACCAACTAGAGCTAGAGCGTGTCAAAATGTTATATTTTTGAGAGCGAAAAAACGATACAAAACTCTGGGTTGCCAGGACAACGCTTTACGTTACAAAAAAAACTATAGACCCACAGACAAAAGACATACGACATATAATTCGAACACACAACAAAGGCTAAAATGGCGTTGGACGAGGAATCTCCTCGTGGAAGGTCTATGGACACTACTAAGATTTTTTTTCACTATAATAATTATATTAATATGTCATTAATTTTTTTTTTATTTGATAATTTATACTTGTTTATACTTGAATAAAGTTCTTTTTTCTTTATAATCATGTTTTGATTTCAAACTTTGAGCTTTCCTTGTTAACCAAAACTAAATTTAGTGCATAGCCAATTGGAACCTAGGGTCCAAATGTGGCCTACAGGCAACTTTTTTCAAGAAAGCAAAAGTATGGTACAAGACTTGTTTCTAAAAAATATTTTATGCGTTATTATGAAAGTAGATAGATTGATCTAATCTGTGGGCAATTTTGATGCAAATTGACTCTACAGCTTCTGAGCTACAGTCCTACAAATCTTAGGTAGGCCGTAATGGGACACTCTACCTTAGTTGTGTACATTTATTATTTTTATATAAATTAAAAATCTTTCCATTTTGTTTTTTAGATTAAATTAAATCAAGAAAACTGTACTGCAGTGCAATCCATGAAAATTCGGTTCTTGGCCAACGGTTGTTCGAGGTGGTAAGATGGCCAAAATTTATCTATAACACAAGGTTTTCCCCAAGTAAAGGTACCACTTTATGTCGAACTTCCGTTGATGTAACAGAATAAATACAGATCTGCTTCATCAGTAATAGAACCTGTCTCTGAGTGTTACGAGTCTATAACCTATCCTACTAAACTACTTCGCCTCTATTGTGTATTTTTTATTCATTTTAAAAAAAAAAAATCAATATTATGCATTGACTACTTTTTATGTAACATACAGTTAATTACGATCTACGTACAATCAGAAAGATAGGGATTTTTTTTTCATAGACTAATAGAATTTTAATCATAGAAAAAAATATATTTAAATTAACTTACCGCGGTTAACTCTCGAGAATCATCAAATTGATTATCCATTAATTAACGTCCAATAGTTGGACTAGTGACAATTATATCAAGAAAATCTAAACAAATATTGTAATCTAACGTAACTTTATTGATATGTTGATTCTTAATCGGAATATTTAATCTTTAATCGCTTATTGAAATTTCCGTTGTTATTTTTATTTTGTTTTTACCAACCGACTTCATTTATTTTTTTGGTTTTAAGATTTCGTTCCAAATCCTTTACAAACTAGTTTAATTAAAGTTCAATTAAGCTTTATTTATTTATTATTATTATTTTATTTCTTCCTCGATTATAGATTGCCTTTTATTTTTAATTTTATTTACAATTTATTGAAATTGACACAAGAAGATCTCCAGGCCATCTTCTTTTCAGCCGCCTCGGGGGATTATCGGGAATTGAGAGGGAAGCAAGTTGAGAAACTAGTGGATTTTAGTGGTTATGGAGCTTACTATGAAAGGATTGGTATCTGGTTTGGGCTAAATCAGCAACATATGGAACATTAAGATCTTTATGGATAAGTTTATTGGTGACAAAGTAAGTAATATTGAAATGTTATGTTAAACTGTTAAAACCAGCAGTGATGGCTACAAGCCATCCCTGCAAAACCCGTGTAGCCGAGAGGCAAGGAAGGGAAATAAATAAAAAATAAATAAAAAGGTGACAAAGTAAGGAGCATTGTGGATTTTTCGAAGGATTTTGGATTGTAAGGATTGGATAGGGGATGAATTGGAGGGTTTAGTAGAGTCCCAAAGCTCAACTCCGTAACTCCATATTGCTCTAATCACTGTCACGTAAATGAGTCTTTTGTAATTAACTGGGAGCTTTGAACGTTTGTCTAGTAAATGTTGAAGTAGTCTGTAACGTAATTCCAAGTAAGACGTTTGTTTAAGTGGAGTCCTTGGTAGCGGATCTGTTCAACTGGGATTAGTGGAATATCACTAAAGGATACTGTAGGACAGGAGGTCGTAGGTTTACGACGAAGGACCTTTTATTATACTTACAACTTCAGTCAATTTAGTTTTTTTATACCCATCCAATTCTTTTAAATATGTTATCTCTTCTTGAGGAACAGAATTCAATTTTAATTCAGACCTGATTTTGTTGTGCTTTTTACATCTGAATATTATATGCTTGGGTTCCTCTGGGCAGTCACAAATTTCACATTTTCCATTGGCTTCTATTTTCATCAAGTTGAGATATTTCCTTGTACATCCATGATTTGTTTTAAGCCTCGTTATCTTCACAATATGTCTTTTATCAGTATAGTGTTGGGCAGTAAGGTTTGAAAATTGACCGACAGGTTTTGAGCGCCATTCAAGAGAGGTTACAAAGATGCAGTGTTATTTATAGCTAGACATTGATAATAAAATTTGCTCAATTCTGTTAAATTGTATTAAAAAAAGTTGTGACAGTGAAGTTTAAAAATCGACTGATAAGTGGCTAGCGTCATTCTACGACAGAGTTTTTAAGTGACAAGCTGTTTTACAGACAGACTTTTAAGGTTAGAAATTAAAATCCGACCAGATGAATTCAATAAAATTATTTACGCCTAATCGCCAAATCACAATGCCGATCTTTTGCTTTTTGATATCGTGTATAAAAATATGACTCATGGGCCTTCATTCGTGTAAGCATGGCAATGCTTCTTTATAATCTCTGCCAATCAGGATTACCAACTCATACAATTAAAATTAAAAATTAGATGTCCAATTATGCTTTTACGTAATATCCTACCACCTAATCATTTTAATAGTACCATGAGAAAAATTAAAGCTATGCGTCAAAAGATCATATAAAAAATTATTCTCAATTGCGTACTTCAGTACAAGATTTTTATCAATAAAAACAAATCTTAATCAGTTAAAATTATCTAAGTTCTTTTCTGATGAGCGAGGGTGAAGCCTAATGTTAGTTTAATATAAAGATAAATTCAACATTCTGAAAACAAGTGCTTTTTAACGATTTTCATTTGTCAATATTACTGTTCATAACTTATTACTAGGCTGTTACAAAAGTCCTTGAGCATGAACACAACATTATTACAAATTAATAAAGCAAAAGGTGTAATAACAGGTGTAAATATGGGCACCCCTCCTTAGTGCTATGGGAGATACAGATTACTGGCGGCGAGGACTGTCTATGGAGCCATTTGCTAATATAACATAGCAGTGAGCAGTTGGAACTATTTTTTCAAGTAGTGTGGATGCAGCGTGAGTTATTGTGCGAATTGGTGTTTATTTTGGACAGCAAATTTTTGTTTCGCCGGGATCTTCACGTACAATTTCTCAGTTCGACATATTTCCTGTTTCCAACTTTAAGAAGAGAACCACTACTCGTGGACGCAAAGCAGAAAGGTGCCAGCCTCATCACCGGATCACCATGCAAGGATCAGTTGACAAAGTCGCTTGACAAAAATGCTTTCAAGAAGTCGTCCTTGAGTTTTCTCGGTGTACGAGACCGGCCAAGAAGCAGAGGTGAGCAAATGAAAGGCCTTCAAAAAAAGAAAATTCAACTCGCGCAACGATACAATTCATCATCGGACTCATCAGACTACAATGACCCTCCCGTTGTGGACAGCAATCTAGATATCAACGGAGGGGATAAACCAGACTCAAACGATACAACTTGCATCTTTTGGAATGGAAAGTTCTCTGAAAACACTCGGAGAGAGATGTAATTAAAATGTATTATGTGCAAAATGTGGTAACTTAGATTGCGCCGGAGCTGAAAGAACCAGTTATGATTGTGATTTCTGTGAATAATTTTTGTTCTTGTAACAGATAAACTCTCTACCGTGTTGTATAGTTTTATCCAGCGTTAAACTATTTTCGGTGACTTTTTTAAAGAGAGCCCATATTTACATCACAATTTTCTGGTGCTATCCTTAAAAACTTTCCGTTGTGTTTGAAATTAAATAATTGATGTTAATCATTGTTTTGCTTTCTTGCAATTAAGAAACTTATTATAGTAGTTAATAAAATCTTTAATTTTCCCAGTTGAAAGTAACTTTAAATTAAAAAAAAAAAATATTTACAAATGTTTACACCTTTTCATCTACTATAAGAATGTTGTTGTTCCTAATGTTTATGTCAATGTTTGCTTTGACTAATTCCTTCAATTCCTTGTGACTTGAGTTATTTTTATGAGTTCATTCAAATTTTTAAAACGCAAAAGCAGCCACTGAAAAAATAAGAGGAAATTATCCATCGAAATACAGCCGCATGTTTAATTTTAGTGGAATTTCGAAAGCGTTTTGCATTTTGAAGCTTTTTCCTGATGGTCAAGGAGTGGACTTAAACTTTTACTTTGGATCTAATTACTGGAAAAAATATGGGTGAAAGTAGTTTAAAACAATAGACTTAACATTGAAGAACAGTATTCTGTAATGTTTAAAAATTCGTAATCTGAAACGAAGCAATACTTTTGCACAAGGACTTTTCTAACCACCAAGTATCATTATTTTAAACAATAAAATTATATATTCGTTCTTTTCTGCTTTGTTTATGAGTTTACTGCCGCGAGTGGGCAAACACAAGGGCGTTAAACTCTCCTCCCACAGAACGCAAATAGAAAAATATTACTCAGGAGTCAGCGCACTCTTGTAAGATTTAAACGCAACATGAATTTATTCATGCCTATTTTTCTTTTTCTTTATCCATTCCTTTTTTTAAAAAGGTATCTTAACATTGCAGTGTAGAAATCCGTAGAGATCTTTGTGAAGTCGTATTTTAGTTGCGTTAATGCAGATGTTTCTTAATGTTAATCTATGTTGTACAATATAAGCTTTTTAGGGGAATATACTTCAATTTATAGAAAGAATATTTTTTTTAGACATTTATTGAAATTTACAACTGTATATATAAATATAATACATCAAGTAAATATGATGATAATGATAAAAATAACACGTCACTTGTTTTTAAAGCAACTACCCATTGGTAGCACTTATAAAGGTTCTATATAATGAAGTATTATATTAGAAGGTCCCGAGGCCATCTTCTTTTCAGGCGCCTCGGAGGGTTATCTGGAAAGGAGTTAGAAGCAAGTTGCGATACTAATGGCTTTGATTGGCTGTGGAGTTTGCTATGAAAGGATAGATATCTGGTATGAGCTATGTCAGGAACGTGAGGTATAGTAATATCGCTGTGAATAAGTTAGTTTGTGACGAAGTAAGGGGCATTTAGGATTATATGGATAAATTTCTTGACTGTTACTATTAAATGTTTAGTAAGGTTCTTGAGGTTCAGTAAATAAATAAAAAACAACTCTGAATAGACTCTTTCATATCCACTAGTAACATTGGCATGATTATGAGACCAATATAATCTAGAAACGTCAACAAAATAGCTGCTTTTTATTTACTGACTAAACCTCAAGATCCTTACTAAACACATATACACTATATATATATATATATATATATATATATATATATATATATATATATATATAGGAATTTTACATTACATGCGTTCTAATCTCCCAATTAATTACAAAAGACTCCTTTACATGACTATCATTAGACCTATTTGAACTTACGGAGTTGAGCTTTGGGGCTCCACTAAACCATCCAATTCATCTCCAAACCTTACAATCAAAAATCCTTCGAAAAATCCTAAATGCCCCTTACTTTGTCACCAATAAACTTATCCGTAAAGACCTTAATGTTCCTTATGTTACTAATTTGGCCCAAACCAGATACCTATCCTTCCAAAGTAAGCTCCATAACCACTCCAATCCACCAGTCTCCCAACTTGCTTCCTACTCCATTCCCGATAATCCTCCGAGGCGTCTGAAAAGAAGATGGCCTAGAGAGACCTTTTAGTGTAGATTTTTATAGAAGTGCCACTATTGAGTAGTTCTTCACAAGTTATTTACATGCCATTTTTTTTATAATGAAAATGAGTTTATAAATTGATCTATTACTGCGAAAAATCACAAATAGAACACTATGTTTTGTATTGACATATTTTATTCATAATCTACCAATTTGATTTTTACCTATACTAATAGGGCCCTTGAAAGTTATACAAGTAGCCGATGTATATATTTTTTAACAACAATGTCTGAAGCCGACAATATCATGATGATTATGATCAAATAATGAATTCTTAAATAACTTTTTAAGAATCTGAGGCAATCTCACATCTCTTGCTTGTAATCGGAATTACTGTGGCTTTATCTTAGATTTTGTTTCTCTTTTCTATTTTATAAAGAAAAAATGAAATTTGAGAGGAAATAAGAGCAAGGTTAAAAGCCGGTAATGCTTGTTATTTCTCGGTCGCTAAATACTCAGTTCGCGCTTACTGTCGAGAAATTTAAAAACTAGGATATATATAGACTATTATACTACCAACAGTTCTCTACGGATGAGAAACGTGGCCGCTTACGTTAAGGGAGGAACAACGCAAAATAACAAAATAAAGTACTGCGTAGAATATTTGGTCCAAAAAAGGATGAAGAAACCGGAGAATATATTCACAATGCTGAACTGCGCGAGTCATATCAGACGGCTAAAATGGGCTTGTAAAGTCGTGGAGTTTAGTAATGATCGAATTCCGAAAAAAAGTGGCCAGTTTTGAACCGTCGGATAAACGACCGAGGGGCAGACCAAGAGGTAGATGTGAGGATTGCGTCAAGGCCGACCTGGAAGATTTGGATTTTGGGTGAGTGCTTTGGAGGGAAGTGTGTGGTCAACAAATGTTGTCGGCATCGAACCTTCGGGTTCGCTAAGCCTTTATTTATTATTATTATTATTATTTTACCTACAATACTTCCTCAGTTCTTTTCTCTTAGATTTTTCCCAATATACGGTATGACAGTTTGGAGATTAGTGGATTTGAATTAATATGAAGCTTAGCGTTAAAGAATAGGCATCTCGTTTGGGGCAACTTAGCTACACATGGAACATTAGGATTATTGTGGAAAAGTTTATTTGTGACATAATAAAGAGTATTGAGGATTTTACGTGAAGAATTAGATGCCTTTGTAGAGCCCTAAAGCTCCATTTTCATAAAGCTGTTAAAAAACTACTAACCGGTTTTCCTAATGTCTTGATAGTGACGAAAGCGCTATCAAGATGGCTGTGACGGTATAAGGAACTAGTTTATTAAGTAAACATTAAAAAATGGATAACATTATAAATTATTATTTCTTTCCTTCCTTAACCTCTTTCCTAACAGCAATAATAATAGACTCGACATTGATGAATAGCCTTAATTTAAACAAGAAAAATAATTCGGTCGTTGCGTTGGCAAAAAACAGTCACTAGATTTGTTTCGGCTAATCGTTCTCAACTTTCTTATAAATGAATTATTCGGTAAAGAACCGTTACTAATCCTTAAAACGGACAACAAATTAGAAGTTTATTGACCGTAAAACCGCATAAGATCTCTTGGATAACTTTAATTTTGTTTAGTGTCTTTTTTATATAAAGGCAGTTGTATTGTTTCTGCAATCGTCGCCGTGAGTTATCTGTGAATGATCAAATAGGCAGGTGTCGCAAGCCTTGTAATCATAACTTTCATATATTTCGTTTTCAAGGTTTTTGTGTTGGTCCTTCAAAACGAATTCCTTTCTCTATCTTAAAATTCTTAAGAATAATTCATTGATATTTTTGAAAATTTTAAACGCATTGTTATAAATAGAAAGTAGTTTGTTAATCACAACCAAATCCCGCCGATTATACACCGATAAGTTCTTCCTATAAACTTCTCCATCATGAACCCGAATTATCAGGATTAAATTAATTTAGGGTATAAATATAAGTAGATCCACATAAAAGACTAAAACGACAAGAAACTGCTCATCGCTACACAATAATTCAACATTTACTAGACAAACGTTCAAAGCTCCCAATTAATTACAAAACACTAATTTACATGACTGTGATTTGATCTACTTGGACGTACGGAGTTGAACTTTGGGACTCCACTAAACCATCCAATTCATCTCGTGTCCAATCCTTACAATCCAAAATCCTTCAAAAATCCCCAATGCCCCTTACTTTGTGACCAATAAACTTATACATAAAGATCTTAATGTTCCTTATGTTAGCCCAGACCAGATACCTATCCTTCCATAGAAAGCTCCATAACCACTCCAATCCACTATTCTCTCAATTTGCTCCACACTCCATTCCCGATAATCCTCCGAAGCGTCTGAAAAGAAGATGGCCTAGAGACCATTTAGTGTAGATTTTATATATCAAATTGTTGATATATATTCGTTATCGGAAAATGAGGAAATTAGGCTACCATTTCCAACCATTTAAGCTAACAACTAAAAAGAAAAAAATTATACCAGGCAACAGCACCATTCTATTATACTTTTTATAATTCTTAGAGGAATTTGATAATCTCAGAATAGAAATTAGTGTTGATCTCATCGCTTAATAGTTTATTACTTCAGTTATTTTTTCTTTTTTTAGTGTTTGGTTCTTTTTTTTTTAGCTATCATTTTCGATATTATGCTATAGAAACTTTTTTAACAGAGGTTCTGGTATCGAGAATCGATTTATTTGACTATGAATCGATTTCGACACATCACTATTTTTTTTTTAATTCTCCCACTTCCTCGGCTCTTATTATTACCGGTCGACGAAGGGAAGGGAGACTTGAACCCGGAGAGTTGAACGTGTGGTCAGATAGAGGGAGCTCATTACGACGGACCGGTCGCAGGTACCGTTCCGCATCAGTCTTCGCGGTCACGAACCACTCGAGTTCTTGGAGGACTGTCTTTCTATGGTCGCAGCTATGGGCGGACGAGTCCAGAGAAACATAGTTGATACTTGGCGTTTCTCCTGTCCCGTAACCCATCGATCATATTTAGTAGTTTATTGTGTATTAGCGCTCTTATATAGAACAACTGACATTCCCCGTCACCTCTCCTCCCGCTCTCATAAGAAATTAACTTAGATATCTTAACTAATAATTGAAATTTTATTTATTTATTGATAAAAATCTTGTATTGCAGAAAGAAAATAAATTCATAAGACATTTGAATATACTAAATTTCGAGTTTTATCTCCTGATGGTATGAGAAATCTGATTGTTAGGGTTTCGAGTATGAGTGCTGAAATGAGAGGTTAAAGAATAACCGCATATTTTATGCACTCTGCACTCCTCATTTCAGCACTCACTGACTGGCAAATATTATCTTTTGATAAAGACCCGTAAAATACCCATGCCAGCATGCAAAAAACCGCTAACTATTTTGAAATCCAAGTTTTTTTTTTGTTTTGTTTTTTGGCACATTTTCACTATGACTCCAAAACTTTATGTCTGATCTAAAACTTCTTTTTTTCAACTAAAATCTGGAGTTATAGAAAAAATGTGCAAAAATAACAAACTTGTACTTCAAAATATTTAACGGTTTTTAGCATGCTGGGTATTTTACGAGGCTTGACCAAAATAAATAAATTAATATATACGTTCTCATAATAAATTTTACCATCTATCTGATAATAATTTTTTTTTATAGTGATAGCCAAAAGAGTACCAGCAAACGTGTTTTCGAGGAGAATTGCGACCCCAGTTAAAGAGTGCTTTAATGAGGGGTATAGAATGTATGAAATATGCGAAAACCTTTGACTTCACAGATTTGTTAGAATAGTTAGAAGGAAAACATACTAAAAGTCCCCTCCCCTAGGTGGTGAGCTTACGGGGGAGGGGAGAAGGGCCCATTTTCCTTTTTTGGGTTTTTCGATTATATCTCGAAAACGGTGGACCCTGGAAAATATTCTACAGTTAAAAATTAAATTTTGATTCCTATAAAATTGTTTAAGTACATATTTCTGAACTTTCAACGCTTTCAAGATATAGGTACGTTATTAAAAATCAGTGATTTAAAAAAAAAAAAAAAAAAAATGTTTACCTCACTTTTTGTCAAACATTTATCTCAGGTGCCAAAAACGTTTGAATGAAATTAAAGCAAATTTAATTCTCTACAACTTTGATTCAGAGAAACGATTGTGGAAGGTACTAGAAACAAACGATTGACAAACAGTGAGGTGACATTTGTTTTTACCCGCAAATCGCCGATTTTCAATGACGAATATCACGTAAACGAATAGAATTACTACAAATTTATAAACTATTAATTTTATAGGAAATTTAATTAGCTTTTATGTTTATTTGAAACATATTTTTCTAGAGTCAACCATTTTCGAGATATTATCGAAAAAAAACAAAAAAATTGAACTTCTCCCCTCCCTCCAACCGTTAGCTCACCCCTCGGGGGCGGGGACTTTTAGTATGTTTACCTTCCAACTATTCCTAACGAAGCTATGAAGTCAAAAATTATCGCACATTCCATGCACTCTACGTCCCTCATTTCAGCACTCATTGACTGGACTAGTGCAAAAAGCAAATTTTTGACAAACAGTTAGGTAAAAATTATTTTATTTCGAAAATTATCGATTTTCAATAATGTATTTCTCGAAAACTGTTGGAAGTTCGATAAATATGTATATAAACAATTTTAGAGGAAATTTAATTAGCTTTAATTTTTATTTGTTATATATTTTTCTAGGGTCCACCGTTTTTTGAGATATAATCGAAAAATCCAAAAATGGGCCTTGTATTATTGAAGTAATTAAGTGGTTTAAGAGTACATGAAAAGATTATTGGAAATTAATTTTTCAAATTTTATTGAATAAATTGGTTTCTTAAAGCATAACTTTGAAATTTTCTTTGATGGTAGTTGAGCTTGATTTTCATAGCATGTTGGTTAGGGTCCTCCAAAATCCTTCGATCCCTCTGCACTAATTTAAGTGGTGATGAAGAAATATTGGAAAGAACAGAAGAGTGTGGAATAAATTGTTGAACATGGTCCACAGATGGCCAAATTCGAAAGAAGGAGAATAATGTGGTAATCTAGATGGAGAGAGAATATTTACTAGATTATTAACGATATATCAGTCGATTTTTAAACTTCACAGGAATCTATTTGTCGCACTAAATATTTATCTCCTTTTATTAACAATTTAATTGAAAATAAGTAAATTTTATTATCAATTTCATGCTTGAATATCATTGTAACCTTTCTGGTAAAATGGCGCTCGCCGCGTATCGGTTAATTTTAAAACTTCAATGTTCTCCTCATACTATCGCTAGATTTTATTATTGCTAAGCCTTCCTGTAACTATAAAGATGATGCGGTTAAAATTTGGTAGAATTTAGTTTAGCAGTTTTCGGGGTTAGTGATCACAAACGAAAAAAGCCTTGTCCTTTCATGTAATAGTACAGACCAAGACAGAAAGGAATGGTTACCATTATTAGCCAGATAGAAGAGCTTAAGATTTATCCTGTGGATCTACTAAAAAACTAATTTTGTATACATCCTATGAAATTCTATTTCTCCTCATATCAGACAAGCAAAAGCTTTTAAACATTTAAATACCGCCATGTTCAGCACCTCATTTTTATCCAAGGTGACACTTATTTTTATTTTTATTTTTTTTCACTCTGAATATAATATCTAGAAGTTTTTATTGTATTTGTTGTACCAAACTAAACATTTTACAGTAGGAATTTATAACTTACTTCATTTGTGGAGTGTTCCCTTATTTTCATCTATATATCTTTAATTTAGTATTTATGTATACAGGGTGTCCCGAATTTAAATGGCAAAGCTTCAGGAACTTATAGGGGACCGAAAAACTAATACAAAAAGTCCTTTAGAGATTTGCTCTTTTTTGCTTAGTTTTAGATAAAATCGCAAAAAAAAGAAACAAAACGAAAATGTTACAGGTAGCGATTATCACCTTTCAAAGTTCGTCAGGCTAGGGCAGTGAGATATGTAAACCTTAATGTAAACCTTTACATCCTTTTATTTGTTTACATTTTGGCTTCCTTCTAGGATTATAATTCCTAAATCAGTCTTCAGTCAGTTACTCAGATATTTTTGTGTGAATAGTATCAGCCACAATGCCGCATACATATTCTAATGTTGAAAACGCTGATATGATTTTTGTGTATGGTTTCTGTAAAGGTAGTGCTTTAGAAGCGGTGCGGGAGTATGCGCGCCGATTTCCAAATAGAAGAGTGCCTAATCGACGAGTCTTTTCGTTAACTTTTAATAGACTACGAGAGACTGGGCCATTCTTAATACGTAATGAAGGTGGTCAATTCCAGGCAGCTATAAGAGCAGATTATCGGAGAACAAATTGTGTCCAACGGCACTTCAATAACAATCCTAAGACTAGCATCGGACGAGCATCTGCTGCATTAGCAATATCGCGGCAAGCAATATGGCGAACTTTGAAAGGTGATAATCGCTACCCATACCATCTTCAAAAAGTTCAGAATTTATTACCCCAAGATTATGTCAAGAGATTGAATTTTAGTAACTGGTTTCTTCGCGATGATAATCTATTTCCATTAAACATTATATGGACCGATGAAGCTACCTTTACAGGAGAAGGAATTGTTAATCAAAGAAATTATCATGTATGGGCTCTTGAAAATCCCAGAGCTATTAGAGAGAATAGGTTTCAGCATGAATTTGCTATTAACGTTTGGTTTGGAATTTGGAACGGATTACTGGTGGGACCATATTTTTTTTACCTGGAAGATTGAATGGTAGCACATTTACACATTTTTTGGAGAACGACTTTTCTAATTATTTAGATGACATTCCCTTACAGCAGCTGATTGAAATGTGGTTCCAACTCGATGGATGTCCAGCTTATTATAGCAGAGTTGCTCGAGCTTGGCTGGTTATAAATTATCCACAACGATGGATTGGACGTGGAGGAGTAGTACCTTGGCCACCCAGATCACCTGATATGACACCCATGGATTTCTTCGTATGGAGAACCTTGAAGCAGAAAGCTTATTCGGTGTCAATCAACTCAAGAGAGCAATTAAGAGTCCGAATCATAGATGCAGTGCACCAAATATCATCAGAACAATGTTTAGCTGCAATTTATCGAGTGAGTGCTAGATGTAATGCTTGCATTGGTGCAAGAGGACAACATTTTGAGCAATATTTACATTAAAAAGAACATAACATAAATATTAATGTAAATAAATAAGTATAAATATGAAAACTTGTTTTGTTTCTTTTTTTTTTTTTTTTTTTTTTTTGAGATTTTCTCTAAAACTAAGCAAAAACAAGAAAATCTCTAAAAGGCTTTTTGTCTTAGTTTTTCGGTCCCCTATAAGTTCCTAAAGTTTTTCCATTTGAATTTGGGACACCCTGTATATTATCTCCATTACTATTATTTTTGGCGGACTTCTTGAAATAGGAGTTTCTCAACTAATTTTTTTTTAAATGTTTATCACGCGTTATTTCGTCAATTATGAATCGATTTTGTTGATTTTTTTTTTTTTTATCGATAAGTCACACGTCAGCGGTGGTCCTAAAAAAATTCATTTTTATTCGGTGCCAGTAGGACTAATCCAACCTTAGCAACAAATTTTCGAATGGAACTAGACAGTGGTTTAGTGTTATGAAATATTGGGGAGATCTTTATAATTACCAGTTTTTGTTATCGAATTCTGTTTGTTTTGGTTGGCACCGATTGGAAAAATAGTCGACCATAAATTGTGAATCTATTCTATTATATAAAAGGACAAGCCATTTTTCGTTTTTAATCACTAACCGCGAAAACTACTGAACAAATCCCTACCAAACTTTAACCACATTATCTTTATAGTTCAAGGAAGGATTAGTAGTAATATCATATCAATAAAGAAATAATTCTAAATTCCTTACTTCAATACAAGTTTTTTATCGATAAATTAATAAAACATCAATTATTATTTAAAATAATGTAAGTTCTTTATTTATGAGAGCGTGAGCGTGCTAGTAGGTATTTAAGTATCGATACTTTCTTTGATTGTCTTTAAAAAAATCTCTTTGTTTCGAAATAATTAAAATATTATTTTTTTTACCTTTATGTTTAATTTTGTACATATAGGTTTAATCTTTAAGCCGGTTTTTGTTTTTTTCTAAAAATTAACTTTTTTAATAAAATGGTAAACAGTTTTTATTACTAGCAACTATAAGATAATTATAATTTTAATACTATTTCAAATATATAAAAGTAATTAACAGACAATAGAAGTACGAACAGATGATTTTAAATGAAGTTGTTGTTGTAGAATAGTTGTGCGATTCTTTCTGTATATTGCTAATTATTTTTAAAAAGCCGTAATTAATAAAACAACGTAAGATCAAATTGGCTGTGAACGATTCTTATCTATATACGGCCGTCACAACACAACCTTGACATTTGACTTTTGACTTTTGTCGTCTCGCCTCAGATTCTTAAGAGCCAGCTTTTCAGTTTTTAGAATGTGCATTAGTTTTTTTAACCTATAGGTGTTAATAAATATTTAGATTACGGGGCTACTTTTTTTACTGGACTAAATACCTTGAGGAATGTTCTTCCGAACCCTTCGTGTGTTAAGTTCTTTGCCTTGTGTGTTGGGAAACGATTTTTCAAGGTCTATTAATAGCTCTACAGTTATCCGACAAGAACTGACCTCTTAAGCGTACGTATATTTATTTATAATTAATCTTCTACAATTCGTTCAAATTCAACACAGTTTTGGCTAGGGGTCTATACTTTCTTAGTGTAATTTTTTTTCCCATTCAAAGATGTAAAATTTTTAATAATTTTTTGTTGTTTATAGTTCAGATAAATATTTTTTTAATATAATTTGTTCCTATGACCTTTAGGAGCAAAATTGATTCAAATGAAAAAAGTCACGTTCTAACTTTTTTTTTTTTTTTTTTTTTTGAAAATAACAAATTAAATTCATCAAATAAGTAATTTTTTTTTACGCTCGAAAATGTAACATTTTGACACTTTAATTTTAGACTATGTTCTACTTGAAACATTTTTTGTTAATAGGAGGAATTGGAAAAGAAATCAAGAAAGTATTGATACGGAAAAAAGGATAAAAGTAAACACTGGAAATCCCAATGATTAACCTAATGGAACCATTCCGTCTTGTGTATTTAATATCTCTTCTCTCAACTGCAAAATTCTGTTTATCGATAGTAATTATGTTATTGGTACTTAATTAATTATACTTGTTAATATGATAATTGGCTATAATGATACTAATCAAATAGTTCTAGGATCGAAGGGAAACCATTAGATAAATTTATAAATTACATTGTTTAGTGCACTATCAACGGAAATTGATATCGTTAACCCTAAGGCATCATAATTAGTTTTTAGTTGTATAATTTTATTATTTTCAGTTTTATTCATTTTTGACATGGATATATCTTTTCGCTGGGGGTCTATACTTTTTTACTGAAACATATACATTTTGACCCGCACTAGCTCTCTTGGTGTTGCTCAAATCGAAAATTTATTTAAAGCTTTCTCCCCAGAAATTTAATGGAAAATATATTTTGTTATATAATATTTGTCACTAGGACCTAAGGTTGGGCGATAGTCGATAGTTATTATCGATATATCGATACGTCTTTTTTACTCTCAAGTTTTGAAACTCTGGGAATTAGGCTGATCTGTTTTTTGTCCAGTGTCGAGTTCTTTTGAAATTGAATTCGGAATTCCTAGAGCTCAAGGGTTCTCTCAAAGATTAAGCCAAAGGAAAGCGAAATGCTAGTTTTTCTTTCGGGAAATATGTGGCTCAAGAAGCACACTTGACTCTTGAAATTAACTATTTCGTTATTGTTCTTTTCTGAAGATTTGATTGGTTCATTATTATTGTAACTATGTGAATTGTAAATACTTTTTTATTATTCAAATAAATTAGTTTTTTTCTTTCATCTTTATGATATAATCTTATAATTTACAACCTTGCAAATTTCAAATAATAAGTAGATAATTGAATTTAATTAAATTAGTTGAAATTCTTTAAGAAAAAAAGGAAGCAACTATCGAAAAACTATCGAAAGCAATCGTTCTAGTTCTTTTGGCTTGGCTGGGATAAAACAATTGACCAAAGTTGCCTTATCGGAAATCAAATGAAGAATTATTTTTGTTGTATAACCTTTGTCAAGGGGACCTACCATTTAGGAGCTTTATTGGTTTGAATGATAAAAGTCGCATTTGAAACAGCTGTTTTCCCTCGACATTGTTCATTTCAAATGATCATTGATTGTTAACTTAATTTAATTATTAATTTAAGTAATTTCATCCGTTTAATTACATCTAAAATGTAAATTGGTAAAATGAGCAGATTATAGATAGGTTATATTTTTTGATATATTCTTCTTCCCAGTCAGGGAGATATTGAGTTTTTTATTTTATTTTATTTCCCCTTTTTTCTTTCTCTACTTTTTTAGCAGTATTATAAGCTAAAATAATAGTAAATGCTTATAAAATTGTATGTCTGACAGAACTAACATCCAATCCTTACAATCCAAAATCCTTAGAAAAATCCTAAATGCTCCTTACTTCTTTACAAACAAACTTATTCAGAAAGACCTTAATATACCTTACGTTTCTGACTTAGCTCAAAGCAGATATCAATCCTTCCATAGCAAACTCCACAACCATTCAAATCCATTAGTATCACAACTTGCTTCCCATTCCATTCCAGATAACCCTCCGAGGCGCCAGAAAAGAAGATGGCCTCGGGACCTTCTAATATTAAACTTCATAATAAAGAACCTTTATAAGTGCTACCAATGGGTAGTTGCTTTAGAAACAAGTGACGTGTCATTTTTATCTATGTCATCACATTTACTTGATGTATTATATTTTATAGGACGTACGGAGTTGAGTTTTTGGACTCAACTAAACCTTCCAATTCTTCTCTCATCCAGTTCTTATAATATAGAATCCTTCAAAAAATCAATGCACCTTACATTGTAACAAATAAAATTATCAATTAAGATAATGTTACATATGTCGCTGATTTGGCCCAAACCAGTATTGATTTGTCTACAGTATCCTTTAATAATTGCTACTAATATCTGTTGAACTGATCCGCTA
This sequence comes from Euschistus heros, assembly GCA_003667255.2. Taxonomy (NCBI): domain Eukaryota; kingdom Metazoa; phylum Arthropoda; class Insecta; order Hemiptera; family Pentatomidae; genus Euschistus; species Euschistus heros. The sequence goes on along the minus strand of RCWM02000924.1, from coordinate 194,816 downwards.
CCTAGAACTCCATCTGTACAACTGTCTTGCTTGGAATTCACCTACATAAATGAAACAGCATTAAACTGCTCTTAACTATCGACTATTGATATACAAGGGTTTTAAGATTCCAATTAATTACTAAAGACTCATTTGCACGACAGGAATTAGACATAAATAAATTTTTGGGACTCCACCACACCTTCAATTGAATCGTTTATTTCAGAAACCACCTAAGGGACAAAATATCAAAACATGCTTTTTTTGTGGTACTGTACAATTTTTTTTTTTTCTTTTTCTCTCATTTATTGATATTTACAACTTTACAAAAACACATCAAGTAAATGTGTTGATAGTGAATGCAATGGCATGTAAATAACTTGTGAAGAACTACTCACTAGTAGCACTTCAATAAAAATCTACACTAAAAGGTCTCTAGGCCATCTTCTTTTCAGACGCCTCGGAGGATTATCAGGAATGGAGTGGGAAGCATTAGCAGGAAGATTAGCAGTCATGTAAATGAGTCTATTGTAATTAATTGGGAGCTTTGATCGTTTGTCTAGTAAATGTTCAAGTAGTCTGTAACTGTAGAATTTAAAGATAAATAGATCTTTTAGTTCAGAAATAACTTATGTTCCATATCAGCAATACTTTTTACCAGCCTTGAAAATAATCCGTTTATTTCAGGAAGAACCCAAGCGTAGTTTTTTTTTAGTTTTCCGAAAATTTGAAAAAAGCTAGTTTCTGAAATTGAACGATTCAATTATTTTCGTATTCAATCATTACACTCCAAAATCCTTCTTAAAATCCTTAATACTTCTCATCATATGACAAATAAACTTATGCGTAATGATCTAAATACCAAATATGTTGCAGAATTGGCCAAATTCGGATACCAATCCTTGCATAGTAAACTCCACTCACCTTGTTACCATGTGATTTTTAAAAAAGTACTTTTTTTTTATATATATATATATAATTTTCCACATGCATCTAGTAAATATAAGGTCTGAAATGTGACCTATCTCTTCCAAAGACCGGCTCGTCCTTGGCCAAATGGACCAGAGATAAACTTTTATTGCCTTTCTCGGGTTGTCGAGTTCCTTGACCTCGTAATCAGGGGAATTATTTATATAATATTATATATACATATACATGTGTGTGTTTATTAAAGCTCTTGAGGTTCAGTCATGAAATAAAAACAACTATTTACCTAACCTACAGTGAAAAAACAGGTTACTATAAAATTGTATAAGTTATACAATTTATTTCAAAACATAAAGTTGGTTACAGCATTAATATATAAAAATATTCGTTAGAATAACTAACTACATATAATTACAAAATATAGAGGAATAGGAAACTAATTACAATGTTACTGGTAGAAATTCTATGTGGATATATATTTATTTCTCATGTTTATGAGAACAATATAGTCTCGAAATGTCGCCAAAATAGTTGTTTTTATTTATTGACTGAACTTCAAGAACTTTATTAAACATAAAATAGTAACATTCAAGTATATATATTATCTTTCGGATTATGACCTAAGGTTATAAAGTCAGAGAAAATATATGTATACAGAGGGTGTGCCGCCTCCAATCATTAATAATTAATGATTGTTCGTGATAAACAAAGTTATAGGTTTCTAACGTTACTTTTTTTGTTCAAACTAATATAGCTCCTAAACGGTTGGTCATAGCGACAAGTATTATACAACAAAAAATATTCTTCATTTAATTTCTTATCAGGAAACTATGTGCAAATTTTCGATCCGAGCAACACCGACAGAGCTAGATCGTGTTAAAAAAAGCCTCTACACTTAAAAATTTAGACAAAACGTGACTTTTTCACGCAAACCAATATATAGTTAGGCCGTAGTGACAAATGTTATCAAAAAAAAATTCTTCATTAAAATTTTATTTCTAATTGTATTGATTCTTCAATACCATCACGCGTACCTCAACTAATTTCTTTTTTTCTTTTTTTCATTTATTAATATTTACAACTGTATAGAATAATATACAACAAGTAAATGTGTTGACAGTGAATACAATTGCATGTAAATAACTTGTGAAGATCTACTCACTAGTAGCACTTCAATAAAATCTACACTAAAAGGTCTCTAGGCCATCTTTTCAGACGCCTCGGAGGATTATCAGAGATGGAGGAGGAAGCAAGTTGGGAGACTAGTGGATTGGAGTGGTTATGGAACTTACTATGCAAGGATAGGTATCTGGTTTGAGCTAACTCAGCAACATATGGAACATACTTTATGGAGTCTTTATGGATAAGCTTATTGGTGACAAAGTAAGGGGCATTCAGGATTTTTCGAAGAATTTTGGATTGTAAGGATTGGATACGAGATGAATTGGATGGTATAGTAGAGCCCCAAAGCTCAACTCCGTACGCCCAAATAGGTCTAATAACAGTCATGTAAATAAGTCTTTTGTAATGAATTGGGAGGTTTGATCGTTTCTCTAGTAAATGTTGAAGTAGTCTGTAACGACGGGCAGTTTCTTGTCGCTTTAGTCTTGTATGTGGATTCCAAGTAAGACGTTTGTCCAAGTAGATCAACTGATTTATATTTTATTTTATAATATATCTGAACTATATACAAAAAAATATATTAAAAATTCTTTTAGAGATTGAAAGCTGCCCTAGTATCCCCATCTCTCAGCAACGTAGTTATGAAATGACGAAGAAAAAAATCATTCTATAGCGGCTAGTTCAATAAAGCATGACTTGCAAGCTCCTTGTACATTATACGCTCCAATTATGTCCATTCTTTACTCCTCTCATAGTCCTATCTGTAACATTTCGGCCCGTCTTAATAGAAAACTTAAAAAAAAAAAATTTATTTTGTTAAAAAAATCTAGTTTGTAATTGAAAAAGAGACGGTAACTTGAAAAAGATATGAAGAACTAGCTAAGAATGTATCGCTAGGGACACGCCTAAGTCTTTTTGCTCTTCTAACGGCTCCAGCACGAAGCGTACGAATGTGACGTCGTTGAAGTCATCGGCTGCGCAAGAAGCGTGAACAATGGAACACTCAACGATCTACAGCTGAAGAATAACTCACTTCAAAATATATTTTTGGCCTTTGGAAGAAATAGTTCAAGAAAAGTGTTTGCAGTCATTACAGTATGAATAAATCGTCTCATTACAGGTGTTTGAACCCCACCTGGGCGGGTTAAAATTTACTTTAACCTAGTCGGCTGCTTTTGTAAATTTTATCCTTTTATATTTCTACACATAAAAATAGGAAATGAAATCCTGGCCTTAATTGATTAATTTTTAGTTTTGTGTCTTAATTAAAAAAAAAAAAATTTGATTGAAATAAAATGTATATGGTTGTAATACGAAAAAGAAACTACTAATTTAGCAATTCACATATGTTTGTATTTTCAATTAGATTTATGATATTTTATATACACACGATTATGTGTTACATATAAGTCCATAAATACGATATCTTTTTAGAATAGAAGGAGAATGGCCAAAGATGTTCTCCGGCATCCTAAAATCGTCAGACCATAGCAGATCTGAAAAACAGTATCCTTTTAGGCGTGATAGCTGGAGCCATCTCTTAATCTCGTTAAATGCGTTAAAAACGGCGGAATATCCTTCCGCCATCTTAAAAACTGTCAAATCGAATATTTAAAAATAGTATCCTTAAGGACAAAAACTAAAAGGACAATGGCAGAATATCCTTTGGGTAATTTAAAAACCGTTAAATCCTGGAATATTTCTACATTCTAAGATATATGTGACCGAAGACGTCCCTCCGCCATCTTAAAATAGTATCCTTAACGACAAAAAATAATTTTAAGCGGGGAAGAAGAGTGGCCAAGACTGTCCTTCGGCCGCCAAAAATCTTCAGATCCTGGTAGATCTGAAAATCTAAATAAAGTAAATTGTTGACTTTTCCTTTTTAAAAAACAAAAAAAAAAAAAATACTGCGTTACTTACCAGCCTGTTTGCATAAAAAACAGAAGATGATTTAGTAGATAAACAAAAATCTGTAGCTACATGTACTGACGACTATAAAGCTATATACGAAGCGCCTCGAACATTGCCGATGTCACCCGAATTCCAACTAAAGCAGTATCCTAAATTCTGGTGGGACCATCTAACGACACCTATCTTTAGTTGTTAACCTTCCTGTCCTAGTTTGAATATTTTAAGCCCCAATAAAAAACAAGAAAACTTTTTTATTACTTGTTTGATCACTAAGTTACAATAATATTGCTTTAAAACACCATATCTCGACAATAATTCAACTTAAAAATAAGTTTAGCCATACATAATTTTAGGAAATTTAAAAATTTCCGAGAAAAAAAAAAATTGGCAACGTTTTATTTGTAAAACGTAAAGGAAAGAAGATATTGGACAAAAATAGAAAATTTAGCAGGTTTCTCTCCTTAATGATATCTAACAAGTTCTTGAGTTAAAAAAAACTTTAGAATTTTGTTTGTTATTATGAAAAAGTTTTGAAATTGTATTAGTCAACATATATAATTAGATTGATAAATGCATTTATTGATATTTACAAATGTATAAGTATACATTACAGGAATTTGAGGAAATTATTAAAATTACTTGTCAATAACATGTGAAGAACCACTCACCAGTATGACTTGAATAAAAAGAAAAGAAATCTGTATAAGAAGGTCTCCCGGTCATCTTCTTTTCAGGCGCCTCGGTAAATTATCGGAAAAAGAATGGGAAGCAAGCTGAGAGACTAGTGAATTAGGATGATTCTAGAGTTTACTATGAAAGGATAGGTATCTGGTTTGGGCTAAATCAATAACGTATGGAACATTAAGGTCTTTATGGATAAGTTTATTTGTGAATATGTAAGGTGCATTAAGGATTTTGGATTTCAAGAATTCATACATGACACTTACCAGACCTAGTTGGACAGATGAATTAGATAGTTTGGTGGAGCCCTAAAGCTCAACACCATATGTCCAACTAGGTCTGATAAGTGTCATGTAAATGAGTCTTTCGTAATTAATCGGTAGATGTGAACATTTGTCTAGTAAATGTCGAAGGTAGCGGATCTGTTCAACGGGGATCAATGGAATGTTATTAAAGGATACTGTAGAAATTATTTTACTTGCTGAAGGACGATAGAACAAGAACCCACTTGTTTTCCTTGTTTTAATATAATCTATATGCACAGATTTAACTAAGAACACGGAAATTAGCATTTTGGCATTATTTATGTGATAACTAATAATACGATCCATTTTTTTATGTTCTAATAATAGGTTATAGTCGTCAATTGTTTGAACGCCAAGAGCTATAAACACGTTTATCCAATTTATTGTTTACCAACAATGTATTCTCTATTAGTAACACTTCTCAAAGCTCATTTATCGACAATAGACTGCCTCCATAAAAAAGTTTAAGCGTTAATTTAAAAGTTTCTTATGTAATTCTTGCTCTTTTAGGACATTTTTAGGGGAAAAAAATCTCCTTCAGTCACCGAATCGGTTCGTATCAACTAAATTAGGGGGAAAGGCATGCTGTGCGAGCTGCGCAGCGTTGGTTTCAAAACATTTCTATTGAATATGTAGCCCAGTCAATAAACATATTGTAGAGTGCATGAAATATGCGATAATTTTTGACTTCATAGCTTCGTTAGGAATAGTTAGATGATAAACATATTAAAAGTCCCCGCTCCTGGGGGATGAGTATATAGTAGGGGGAGGGGAGAAGGTCCCATTTATAGGATTTTCGATTATATCTCGAAAACAGTGGACTCTAGAAAAATATATTTCAAATCAAAATTAAAGCTGATTAAATTTCCTTTAAAATTAATTATATACATATTTGTCGAACTTCCAACAGTTTTCGATATATACGTTATTGAAAAACGATAATTTTTGAAAAAAAAAAAAAAAAAAAAAATTTTTTGACAACACTTTTTATCAAACATTTACTTCTAGTGCCTTCAACGATCATTGCTCAGAAAAAAAAATTCGGAATCAATGTTGTAGAGTAATGTTGTAAATTTACTTTAATTTCATATATATTTTTTTAGCATATATTTGACAACTAATATAAATATTATAAGCATATGTTTGACAACTTGTGAGGTAAAAATTATTGTAGTTTCGTAAATTATCGATTTTTTACCCATCCCTCCCACCTTAAGCTCATCCCCCGAGGGCGAGGACTTTTAGTATGTTTACCTTCTAGCTACTACTAACGAAGCTATAAAATCAAAACTTTTCGCATATTCCATGCGCTCTACATCCCTCATTTTAGCACTCATTGTCTGGACTATCAGTATAGAGGAAATATGAGAATATTAAAATTTCAAACTCAAAATGATGAAACTGACATTAATTTAGAAAGAACTAACTTAAATTCAATTTATACCTCAGGTTTCACCCAGTATATATCTGTCATCCCATTGAATAAGTGATTAAGTCGAACTTTGACCAAAATGAGTTGTTACTAAAAAAAAAAAAAAAAAAAAAAAAAAAAAAAAAAGGTTTTTCTACATGATGAATAAGTGTTTCAGTAAGATATTAATTTTAAATAATTATTTTTTAATTCACTGGATTGACAGATATTATTAATTTTCCTTTATTTCTGTAATCCTGTTCCGTTGCTTCTGATTTGATTGATTAAAATGAAATAAACTTTAAAAAAACATTGAACAACTCAATAAAGCTGGTACACAGAAGTTAACCACAAACAGCGTTAGTAATTTACAGACAATCAAAGACCAATTCGCTGTCTTTATAAGTTGGTTTCAGCTTTCGAGGAAATCTACCAGGAAAACGGTTTTCCCCGTCAGTGGTTAGTTCGGAACTAGCAGATCGTTCCAAAGATAATATCATTTCATGCCAATTTTGTAAACTTTCAAAAGACACAGAACTGTCGGTGTTTAGCTGTCCAAGTCATTTCTTTATTTTGGAACCGATCATAATTGAGGATGCTGGTGCAATAATGACCAGCACCCAAATGTTATATTCCAGCTTTGAGAACTCAAGTTTCTTAAACTATTTGTTCGCAATATATATATGTTTGCCTCACATTGTTCAATAAATGTGGATGTGTCTTGTATGTGGATTCCAAATCAGACGTTTGTCCAGTTGGAGTCCTAGGTAGCGGATCTGTTCAACAGGGATCGGTGGGATATTAATAAAGGATACGGTTGGACAGGAAGTCGTAGATTTACGACGAATAGATAATAAAATTAATTTTACATATTAAATTATCTTTAGTCTAGAAATATGTATTTAGCTATCGCTAACCACAAATTAAAAGCAAAATTAATTTCAGGTATTAATTAATACTCTAATTACTTGCAGCATGGAACGGTTTCAATAGCGCAACCACCTGTTGTGTAAGGAACAAAACGATACGTAGTTGACCTTTGAACACCTGATTACAATGATCATAGATTAATTTATTAATATTAATTATAACTAAGTTATTTTTTTATTATTTATTCTAAACTATTATATAAAAGGACAAGCCATTTTTGGTTTGTGATCACTAGGGCTGTGAAATATATACATTTGCATATTTCTCCTTACTAACTAAAACATCTAATATTATCAAAATATATATGTTTTGAGGCATTTGGAATAAATTTGAGCTATTTTTAATTTGCATATTTGTGCATATTTTGCCAGAAATGCATATTTTTACATATTTTGAACAAGACTTGCATATCTATCTACATATCCGTCATATCAGTATTTTACATTTGAATTTTTTTTATGTTTCCGAGCAGAAAAAGAAATAAAATATAGATAAAAACCGAAAAATAGCTATAACTCCCATTCATTTTTTTTTTTTTTTTTTTTTTTTTTTTTGCGCCTAATCAATGCGTTTGTACGTGACAGAGTGCTGATTATTCGGTTACAGCGAACTTTCGATCGTATTTGATCTTCTTAGAATTGTTTAAATCGATTAATTTCTCGTTTATACTTCGCTCTAATGTTTGGAATATTATGACTTCACTTTTCATCTCACCCTTCTCCGTTACACAGTCTCTCACACAGTGTTCGCAGAGACATATCATTCGTAAATAGTTTTTTTGTGCTGACCTTAAATACCGACAGTCGCTCTCTCAAAGATAAAAGATCTTGTTGGAAAGTATGTACGTGAGACGTTCAAGAGTGATGGAAATGTTTTATATTTATATGATGTAGAGCGGTCGTTTAGCCATTTCAAATCTATTTTGAGGCCTAACAGATGATCTATTTTGTTATATATATGAAAATGGTTATCTGCAATTCAAATCTACAACAGTGAAAAGTGGCAAGAATAAGTCAGGATAGCTTCTTTATGGTCGTTGCTTATTGTTTTTTATGAATATTGTTCTGTTTTAAAGTATAAGTATTTTGGTTGTGATTGTCGTTTAAATTTTCTGGAAATTAATGCCATGATTTTTTTCGCTTTTAATGTTCCATTTTTAATGTGTTTTTTAAAGGTTTTTAACATTTGTTTTTAATATTACCTTTTTAATGTTTTTTTTTTCCTAATGTTCCCTTTTTCAACACAATTAGTTATTTAAACTTAAGTTTGTGATATTCCATTAATCCCTGCTGAACAGGTCCGCTATCTTGGACTCCACTTGGACAAACGTCTTACTTGGAATCCACATACAAGACTCAAACGACAAGAAACTGCTCGTCGTTACAGACTACTCAAAGCTCCCAATTACTTACAAAAAACTCATTTACATGACTGTGATTAGACCTATTTGGACGTACGGAGTTTAGCTTTGGGGCTCTACTAAACCATCCAATTCATCTCGTATCCAATCCTTACAATACAAAATCCTTCGAAAAATCCTCAATGCTCCTTACTTTGTGACCAATAAACTTATCCATAAAGATCTTAATGTTCCTTATGTGATATAGCCCACAGGAGATACCTATCCTTCCATAGTAAGCTCCATAACCACTCCAATCCACTAGTCTCCCAACTTGCTTCCCACTCCATTCCCGATAATCCTCCGAGGCGTCTGAAAAGAAGATGGCCTAGAGACCTTTTAGTGTAGATTTTTAATGAAGCGCTACTACTGAGTTGTTCTTCACAAGTTTTATGCATGCTATTGTATTCTCTATCCACACATTTACTTGATGTATATGTTTTTGTACAGTTGTAAATATCAATAAACGTGAAAAAAACAAAAAAAACTTAAGTTTATACTTAAGTATAGGTATGTATTGCGATTTTTTTATTTTTCTTATAATGTAAATAGTTGCATATTTTCGGTATTTAATTGCATATTTTACTCAATATCTCTGCATATATATGTGCATATTTTTTTAGTTTTTATTGCATATAATTCACAGCCCTAGTGATCACTGATCACAAAACTACTGAACCAATATGTACCAAATTATAACCACATCATCTTTATAGTTCTAGGTATGTTTAGCAGTAATAAAATAAACAGATTTTCAACTAATTTGTTAATTTAAAAAAATATAATATTTGGATAAAAGTGAAGTTTGAGCAAACTGACCGGTAGGTCAGGCGTCATTCAACATAAGAGATTACAAAGGTACGGTGTTATTTAGAGCATGAAATTAATAATTAAAATTTCTTATATTCAATAAAATTATTGAATAATTTTTAAATGTGTGGTGGGACATGTGGATCCCAGTACAGTTTGAATAGCGTTCGATTGTGACACTGTTTTACAGATCTGCCATGATCTGACGATTTTTTGAGGCCAAAGGACATCCTTGGCCACTCTCTCCATCCACAATTAGAATTAGCTTTTTCGTCCTTAAGGATTGCTGTTTTAACGGTTTTTTTAAGTTATCCGAAGGATAAGTTCCTTCATTGTTGTCCTCCACGATACTGTTGATGGCGGAAGGATCATTCGTTGTTAACTCATTCTGCCATTGTTGTCCTCCAGGATACTGTTTTAAAATATTTAACGGTTTTAAGATGGCGGATTAAAAGGACACTTTTTTTTTTTAAATATTCGACTATTTAACTGTTTTAAGATGGAGGAAGGATATTACCATTACGCAACAAAGTTTACAACGTTAAACTGAACCTATCTGTACCAAATTTTAACTGCATAATTTTCATAGTTGTCGGAAGGTTTAGCAATAATTAAGATTTTAATGCACAATGTTGAGTTGTAGAAACGAGGTTTGCCACACTGTCATATACTTTTATGGTTCGAAAAATTCAACCAGATGAAATTAATTAAATTATTTCTGCTAAATGAAAATTATTACTAAATCGAAATTTCGATCATTTGCTTATTTATATTGAGTAAAAATATGATCCATGGGCCTTTAGCTGTACTTACTTATTATAATGCAGTTCATTATCATCAAGAGTTTTTCTTATTAGTCTCTGTCCATCTGGAACTAATACATTAAAATTATATTAAATAATTATGTGTATGATATTCCTCTAATCCCTGTTGATCAAATCCGCTACCTGGGACTCCATTTGGACAAACGTCTCACTTGGAATCCACATACATGACTAAAACGACAAGAAACTGCCCGTCGTTACAGACTATTTCAACATTTACTAGACAAACGTTCAAAGCTCCCAATTAATTACAAAAGACTCATTTACATGACTGTGATTAGACCTATTTGGACGTACGGAATGGAGCTTTGGGGCTCTACTAAACCATCCAATTCATCTCGTATCCAATTCTTACAATCCAAAATCCTTCGAAAAATCCTCAATGCTCCTTACTTTGTGACCAATAAACTTATCCATAAAGATCTTAATGTTCCATATGTTTCTGATTTAGCCCAAACCAGATACCTATCCTTCCATAGTAAGCTCCATAACCACTCCAATCTACTAGTCTCCCAACTTGCTTCCTCCTCCATCCCTGATAATCCTCCGAGGCTTCTGAAAAGAAGATGGCCTAGAGACCTTTTAGTGTATATTTTATTGAATTGCTACTAGTGAGTAGTTCTTCATAAGTTATTTATATGCCATTGTATTCACGGTCAACACATTTACTTGTTGTATATTATTTTGTACAGTTGTAAATAACAATAAATGAAGAAAAAAAAATAATTATGTGTAATTATGCTTTTCTTAGACACATTAGATTCAAAAGAAGTTCGAAAATCCATCGATATTTAAATAGCGTTTACATACATTCCGCAATACAGTTTACAATTGTAAAACTACTGAACCCATTTGTACCAAATTTTAACAAGATTAATTTCATAGTTCTAGGAAACTTTAGCGGTAGTAAAATTTACAATCATAAAAATTTAAATGTAGAATGTTGAGTGGCAAATACGAGGTTTGCCATACTGTCATACATTTTTATTGTTATAAATTAAAATCCAACCAAATGAAATCAATAAAATTATTTCTGCTGAACAAAAATTATAACCAACTAAAAATTTTGCTTTGCTTTTTGATAGTTTTTAAAAATATCAAAGGCCTTTAGTTGTAAGAACTGATAATGCTGTCCATTATCCGCTAGGGTTCCTTAATAGCCTCTGCCCATCTTACTAAGTCATACAATTAAATTAAAAATTGGATGTCTAATTTTGATTTGACGTAATCTTTAAACACTTTATCAGTGAAATTTAAACCAGGTTAAAAATTACTGTCATGCGTAAAAATATGATTAAAGTAATAATGCACAATTGCAGAGTTCAATACAAAATTTGAATCGATAAACAAATAAAACTTCAATTATTAGTTAAAATTATCTAAGTTCTTTATTTATGAGAGCGGGCGAAGCCGCGTCGTTAAAGCTTGTGGATACTAAAATTAAAAATATAGAAAGCGAATCGTATAATTATAGGTGAATTATTATTATGTTTAATTATAAAAGTAAATATACTTATCTATATTTTCTTGTATGAACACGTGTAATAAAAGTATACCTTATTATTTATTTATTTTTTTTTTGCGCACGCGTGCCGTTTCATGACATAACCATTGAATGCTGTAACTAACGTGCTGATAATAACCCCTAGCTAATTATTCACATCGATTAGCGAGCATTCTAATTACTCGCAGAAACTTGAGGTTGTTATTTCATTGTTCCGCTACCGAAGGACGCACACTTCGAGACATGGACATCCTCAACTAGCCGACCGCTTTTCCCACCTCCTGCATGACCTATAAACTGAGTTGGGTACCGTTAAAGGGAAATCTGGAAAAACAATTCCCATTGATCTTGTCTTTTTCGTTTCACTTTTTTTTTTTTTACTTGTCAGTCATATCCAGTGCCTTCTGAATATATTTTCTTTACGAACCATGACATCCGTGTAACCACTTTTTTGATCAATTACTTTTTTTTTTTTTTTTTTTTAATATTTATTTTTTTATATTTCCTACTGTATAAGAAACAAGCATTTCCGGTCACTGCATTGCTCACTTTCATAATAAAAGAACTTATGATAAAATAATTTTAACTAGGAATGTGTCAATTCTCGGTTCCATCAATTCCTGAGAAAAGAATTGGTATCGAGAATCGATTATCCAAAGTCGATTACTAGGAACCGATCGATACCGCTGACGTTGGAAATATTTTTGTGATATCTAATTATGTTATTATCATACAACTCTTTTCCTAATGGCCAAGCCTCCTTTGTACAGAATTGAAGACAAATTTGCTTTTTGAAGTTTTTTTTGTTTGTTTTTTTAAAACATTTATTTAAAGAAAGTGTTACTTACTCCAATAAGTAATATGGATGGTTTATGATCCATTCACACAATATTTACAAGAAATAAATACAAAGAAAAGACACAAAATAAAAAATAATAAAATAAAATAAGTAAATAATCTCCGTATAATATATAATACAATAGAAAAAAAAATTAAATTAAATCTTAAAAATACATTTGTACTTTATTTACAATATATACAAATCCGAGGGATCCCCCAACGAGACTTGTCCTGAGAGACCCCCGCGCTTCTCTCTCAGCTGCGTCACTGGTGTAGATAATACCAATGTAGGCTGAGTGAGAGCGCTATAGCACAGTCACTCAAAGCATGAGTGGAGAAGCTGGCCATTGCCAGGACTCCATGTCGAATTTTATAATAGATCTTGAGGCCACTGTCTTTTTAACCTGCGAGGAGGATTATAGGGGTGAGTGGAGCTAGATAGGGATCGTGCTAGTGGATTAGGATGATGGGAAAGTTTTTGATGGAATTTTGAAAATTTGACAGGTATGGATTGTAGGACAAAAGGTATATTAAGATCGTTTTGTAAGGTTTTGTTGGAGACATAGTAGGGGGCATTAATTATGGTTCTCAGGAATTTGGATTGGAAGGATTGGAAACGTTTGATGTTCGAGTGTTTTGCTGCCCCCCAAATTTCTAGTCCGTAGGTCCAGATAGGCTTTAGGATAGTCTTGTAAATTAAAAGCTTGTTGTCTATTGAAAGTTTTGAAGTCTTGCATAGTATGGGGTATAGTTGGCCGAATCTTCTGTTAAGTTCTTGTCTTTGAAGTTTTGAAGACAAAACTTAAGATTCGTTATTGAAAAATGAAGAAATAAGATTACAATCCCTAATAATTAATCACCTCATCTTTATAGTTCCAGAAAGGTTTAACAATAATAAAATCCACTTATTTTCAATCAATTTGTTATTAAAAAAGCGATAATATGTAGATAACAGTGAAGTTTGAAGATTAGCCGATAGGTGCCGAACGCCATTCTATATGAGAGGTTACAAAGATACGGTGTTATATAGAGCATAAAGTTGATAATAACATTTATTCATATTTAATTAAATTATCAAAAATGGTTTAAATATGTGATGCAGCATGTGGAGTGAAGGTTGAAAATCGGCTGATATGTGGTTAGCACCATTCCGCAATAGAGTTTACAATGATAAAACTCATGAAGCTATCTGTACCAAATTTTAACTTCATCATCTTCATAGTTCCAGTAGTATTAAGCTATAATAAAAACTGAAATGTGCAATGTTGGTTGGCTAAAACGAGGTTTGCTACGCTGTCATTTCCTTTTATGGTTAGAAATTAAAATCCAACCAGATGAAATCAATAAAATTATTTTTGCCGAATGAAAATTATTACCAAATCGAACTGTCGATCTTTTGCTTTTTGACATTGTGTGGAAAAATGTGATTGGTGTGCCTTTACTTATAAGCAGTAATAATGCAGTCCATTATCCGCAAGTGTTTCTTAATAGTCTCTGTCCGTCTGGATTACGTACTCATACGGGTACATTAAAATTAAAAATCGGATTGTCAATTATGCTTTTACGTTATCTTCAAACATCCAATCTGTACAACGGGACCAGGTTAAAAATGTTTGCCTATGCGTGAAAATATGATTGAAAAAATAACGCTCCTTTGCATACTTCATTACAAGTTTTTTATCGATAAATAAATAAAAATGTAATTATTAGTTTAAAATGATCTAACTTCTTTACTTATGAGAACGGGAAAAGTAGTGGCATGGGACGATACTATTTAATATTCTAAGTATTCTTCTAAAACCTGAAGCTTCCGCTATTTGCTAGTTCTCACTAGACGTTTTTACTGCCATACCTTCTCTTGCCGGCAGTGACCCATCTAAGGCAACTTTCTCATTTCGTCTTTCACTCATTGCCTTAAGCTTTAATTTTATCTCTAAAAAGCCGTTTTTTAATTAATTGACATTTTATTTTTACTATATTTTTTTATTATTATTTTAATAGGGCGCGCCCTGGCGGATAAAAAAATAGACCGTTTTCTCAAATTCCATAGTTCAAAAGTCTGTAAATATCTTAATGTTATTTATTATTTGCCAATACTTAATAATCCCTTCAGAGCATTCTCTAAGCTTGTTTCTAACACTGTGAACTTTTAAAAAAAAAACCTCAGTTCAGTTATTTATTTCAAAGAAAAAGCATGGCAGTGTCCTACGAAATTCTCGTAATTTTAAGACACTACTGGAAAAAAAAATTCACAGACACTGAAGCAACTAGTGAAATTATTAAATATGAAGGGGAAGGTGTCCTTGAAGTGCGCACTGCGTAGCGTTGGTTCGAAAAAATTTAGAAGTGGAGATCCGACGTTGAAAAGGAAGAAGGGCTCCGGGCGGCCATTAATGGATATTGATGAGGTTCTGAAGGAAACTGTTGAGTCAAATCCGTCCACAAGTACTCGCGAAATTTCCAAGGAGTGTGGTGTGTCGAAAGATACTGTTAGTCGCCATCTTCTCTCCATGGGGAAGGTGAAAAAGACCTGTGGACTGGTCCCTTACGAACTTAATCCTCAACAATCAGCAGAAAAGTTTACAGAACTTCATGGGTTTGAACTCGTACATCATCCACCATATATTCCACACCTCGCACCTTCGGATTACTACTTTTTTCAATCCATGGCTCATTTTCTTCAAGGGAAAAAATTTGATAATTTTGCGGAAGTTGAAAATGATGTCCAAGAGTTCTTTGATAGCCATCCTAAGGAATGGTATCAGCGTGGCATCGAGCAATTGGCTAGGAGATGGGTAATGACGGTAGATAACAATGAACTATACTTTGAGTATTCATTGTATTTTATGACAAAGAAATAATTATACAAATATTTGTTTAAGAAACGGTCATTTTTTTTTTTACACACCCCATTATAGAAATTAGGTATTATGTTTTTATTTATTATTTCATATAAATCTCAATAAATTATAGTTTGCTTATTTTATTTACTTTTTTATTTTTATTTAAGTCATAATTATAAGACCTACTTAATTTAATGGAGGTGCCAACCGTATATTTTCAAGGCCTGTATTTTTTCCCCTTAATCCGTTAATGTTTACATGAACATACATATTAGTTTTGATGAGTTATTTTACACTTCTATTGATTTTTTTTTTTTTTTTTTTTTTTTTTTTTTTTTTATTCGAAGATTGATTTTGATTTTTAGACGTTCGTCAGTTCTAAAAACATACAAAAAATTCAAAACATCAGTACATTGCTACACATATTATAATACATATTAAATTTCAAAAATGTAAGACAAGACATCAACCATGTTGAAAGGGCTTCTTAAAGCAAGTCCAAGAGTAATTTAAGTGTAAAATGACGAAAGGGGGAGTTAAATAATTGTGTAAATACACGGAAATGCACTTATTCATAATTTAAAAATATTGACGCTTTGAAAATTCGTATGTATTTAGAACAAAAGATGAGTATCCAACAATTGAAAGTAGTCTTCTAATAAACTAAATAAACAATATACCAGGATAGTCCAGTCAATGAGCGCTGAAATGAGGGGTGTAGAGTGCATGGAATATGCGATAAGTTTTGACTTCATAGCTTCGTTAGGAATAGTTAGAAGGTAAACATACTAAAAGTCCCCAACCCTGGGGGTGAGCTAACGGTGGGGGGAGGGGAGAAGTCCAATTTTTTTGTTTTTTCGATAGTATTTCGTAAACGGTTGACTCTAGAAAAATATGTTTCAAATAAACATAAAAGCTAATTAAATTTCCTATAAAATTTATAATATATAAAGTTGTCTTAGTTCTAACCGTTTACGAGATATTCGTTATTGAAATCGGTGATTTTCGGAAAAAATCAACTTTTTGTCAAACTTTTGTTTCTAGTACCTTCTACAATCGTTTCTCAGAAAAAATGTCGGTATCGAAATTGTAGAGTATTAAATTTACTTTAATTTCATATATACATTTCTGGTATTTGAAGCAAGTGTTTAACAAAAAGTGAAGTGAACATTTTGTTTATTTCTAAAATTACGATTTTTATTAACGTATATAAACGACGAATATGCATATATATTTAATGTTATAAGAAATTTAATTAGCTTTAATTTTGCTTCGTAGCATATTTTTCTAGAGTCCACCGTTTTCGAGATATTATCGAAAAACAAAATTGGGACGTTCTCCCCTCCCCCCACCCTTAGCTCACCCTACATGGGCGGGGACTTTTAATATATTTACCTTCTAACTATTCCTAACGAAGGTATGAAGTCGAAAATTATCGCATATTCCATGCACTCTACAATGTGTTTATTGACTGGACCAGGAGTGGTTCAGGGAGATTAATTCACCTATTTCAATATACAGTCAGTAACAAAAGTTTCTGGACACCTATATTTTTTGAAAAATAATTACGATTTCAAGTGAGATTTAAAAATAATTATATTGATGATTATTTTTCTCTTATTAATTTTCTATTCTCCTAAAGAATTACACGGGCAGAGACAAAACTGAACAAAAAAAATTAAGCTCTAAAAATAAAAACTATTCATCCTACATTGAAACACGCAGAAGGCTCTTTGGTTGTGTGGGGGAGTATGGCAGCTGCAGGTGTTGGGCAGTTGGCTTTCATTGATGGTAAAATAAATTCAGCAATGTATTATGATATTCTGAAAAAAAAAAAAAATACCAAGTGCGGACATCTTGTGTAAGTTCCATTTCTGTCAGGACAATGACCCTAAACATACAAGTCTGATAACCCGAACTTGGTGCCTTTACAATTGCCCGAAATTGGTTGTATATACTTTTGAATAAATTAACGATGGAGGATATTGCCTATAGTTAAATAATACATAAAAAAACAAATGAAAAAAGATGACAATACTCCATAGATTGAGATCTCCGCCAACAATCCCCTGCTCAGTTGGCTTTGCTTTCTCCAGGTATGAGTTGCATAATTCCCGACGCAACGAACTCTCTGGACCCAGCAGCTGCCCCCGGTATCTACATATCTCCACGGACCTGGCTTGTGCAAGGTGCATTATCTTGTCCAATTCTGTATCTTATTAACTTGAGGAGCATAAACCAGGCTAGTTTATTACAATACGGTCGCCTGTCCTGTTATGTAAGGTCATCACAAAGAACTATTGTCTAAGAGCACCTTCATTTATCTCTACACGTAATGAAGATGGTCTTGAGAACATCGCTTAAGTAGTGTTATTGCAAACACTTGATTCAAGTGAATAACTTATAATTATCCACATAACAGACTAAAATGATCACATGCTAAAAGTGTACGTATTGTTGCAAATGCAAAATATGCAAAATATGACGATTTTGACATGTTCTGAGTGTTTACGTGGGTATTTCACGGTACTTGATCAAAATTTCATACATGAAGTCTGATTGTTGATCTGAGCTGAAAAGAAGAAATTCTAATTTTACAAGAGTGTAGGGCTCTCAGCGTCCTAACATTGGTGTTTGTGAGACTTGATACAAATTGCATACTGATATTAAATTTAACCAGCTTTCATATTAAAAGAAAAAAAAGTAATTTTGGAGCGGAAAAATAGTTTCGTGTTTACAGTCAAAAGAGTAACGACAAACATGTTTTCGCGAAGAAATGCGACTTACCGCTGAACCGATGTCAATGTTATTTATTTATTTATTTGAGAGTTTTGGAGCGTAAAACTTATTGGTCATCAACGCTCGTCTGTTCTCGGTGGAAATTTAACTATATTTTGTAATATAGTTTTTCTCTATAAAGGAGGGCTATTACTTTTTCAATAATTTTTTCGTCGTTGCCAAGCGCCTTTGAGATGTTTTGAGGTATTCCTGATTCGGCTAGCTTTTTGGTGTAGTATGGGCATTCAGTAAACATATGGTTTATTGATAAAACATGCCACATATTTCACAAATGGGAGGAGCCTCTTTGGTTATTAGGTGGAGATGTGTTATTCTGGAGTGGCCAATTCTTAATCGCGTTAGGATCACTTCTTCTCTGCGATTATTGTGGTAGGAACTGCTCCATGGTTTTATTTCCTTCTTAATAGCCTTGAGTTTACTCGGTGGGCTGTGATCCCACAATGCTTGCCATTCTTGGGATATCTTCTCTCTAAGTGGGCGTGCAAGTTCTGGTGCCGTTAGAAAAATTTTGCCAGGTCCTGGGAGGGCTAGAGCTTCTTTTGCTGCTTTATCAGCCATATCATTTCTTCTTATACCGATATGACTTGGTGACCAGATGAAGTGAACCAAACCGATGTCAATGTTATAAAATTATGTAAACTTAGTTTAATGCGAGACTTTTCAGTTTTTGACAAAATATTGTATTTTTCTCTTCCCCACAGCTTGGGGACTTTTTTTTTTTTGACGGAGAAATAAAAATAAATAGAACCAAGTTTGTTGCATATCTGATTTGCTTTAATAATGTGTAGATGAAGATCTTTGAATGCTTATTTTTTTCATTATATCATTATTTTTTTTAAATTATAATTAGTACATGTAAATATTTTCATTATTATTGTATGGTTTGTAATAATTTAAATAAAAGTTAAAACTGTAAAAAATATTAACTTTTGATCCAATTGAAAATAAGGTAAACAAAAGCATACATAAAATTGAAGTAAATTTAATGCTCTACGACTATTTTTCTGTGAAACGGTCGTGTGAGTCACCGGAAGTAACTGTTTGACAAAAAGTGAGATAATTTTTTTTCTCTTCATAATCATAATTTATTACTATGGCTAAACAATATTTTGTGACTTTAGGACTTGAAATCATTTAAACCATATGTAAACATATATCTCTGTGACGAACTCATTCCAATATGATTACTTAATTTTAGTAAAATAAATATTTATAAAGGTTCTCATTGCTAACTTGGATGTCTACTTCGTTTCGTTTCATTAAATTCGGCATCCAAAAAAAAAAAAAAAAAAAAAAAAAAAAAAAAAAAAAAAAATTTGAACCACACTAATGTACTACACCTTGGTCTGAAACGTAGATAACTGTTGATTTTAGCATTTAGCACTGCCCTAAAAGCATTCCCAAGGCCTACTCATTGGTTACATAGAAAGTCTTAAGTTCTTTTCGCATTACTGAATATAATTTTTTTTGTTTATGTTTTAAATCGAGCTGTTCTAACTAAATTTTATATTTGTAAAGTAAAGAAATTTGTTTGGCTTGAGATCTGAAAAATATTCAAGCTAGGTAAAGACACGCTCTGAATGTACCTTTCCACTAAACAGTTTATTTGCATATCGATTAATAGTGTTACATTAAGAAATTGATTTCTATTTCTATGTTTTATTTGAATACAAGCTTGGAATGCTTAACACTAATTATGAGTCAAACAAGTATACAAAAATTCAAAATTTTGATATACAAATAATATATAATAACAAGCATCCCCAGTTCCGTTAAACTAATAATTAAAGTTATATTTTTTTATCGATAAAAATCTTGTATTGTTGCATGATATTATAAATGTTATTTCCTCAATTATATTTTTAACTAGTATAACCCTAAGCGGCTTCGCTTATTTATTTATAATAAATAAAAAAACCCTAGATTATTTTACTAATAATTGAATTTCATTTGTTTATCGATAAAAATCTTGTATTGAAGTATGGAATTTAGCATTGTTTCTTCAATGATATTTTCACGCATGGCCCTAATTTTTAACCTGGTTATAATTACATTAATGAGGTATTTGAAGAGTACGTAAAAGCATAATTAGACACTAAATTTGACAGAAATAATTTTATCGATCCATCTAGTTTGCTTTTAGTTGCCTAACCATAAAAGTATATGACAGTTTGGCTAACCTCGTTTCTGGCACTCAGGACTAAACATTTTAATTATTATTACAGTAAAATTTATTATTATAAACCTTCCTAGACCTATAAAGATGTTGTAGTAAAAATTTGGTACAGTTGTGTTTAATAGTTAATAATGGAAACTGTTGCAGAATGGCCACACATCAGTCGATTTTTAAACTACACTGAGACCCACATGTCGTTCCATATATTTATAGCTTTTTGTAATAACAATTGAATTTAAAATAAAGAAATTTTATTATAAATTTCTAGCTCTATATAACACCGTATCTTTGTAACCTCTCTCGAATGGTGCTCGCCACCTATCGGTCGATTACCAAACTTCACTGCGCAATACATATTTATCACTTTTTTATGGCAATATAATTGAAAAATCTTTAAATTTTATTATTGCTAACCCTTCCTTGAACAATGAAAATGATGTAGTTAAAATTTGGTACAGATTGGTTCAGTAGTTTTAGCGGTTAGTGATCACAAATGAAAAATGGCTTGTACTTTTATATAATAGTATAGATATATATTTTTTAAATCGGTTAAAATTGCTATGATTTGGTAGTTGAATATTACGTAAAAGCATAATTAAGCATACCAACAATTTTTAATTTTAATCCAACGTAAAAAAAAACGATGAAATACAAAATCGATTTTAGGAATTCCTATATTTTTACAATATCTGGTTGTAGTCAAGTCCGCTTCTGTATTTTCTGCAAGCTGGACCTTGAATGGTAGATTTCTTTATTTTAATTTCAAATAAACTCTAGCTTCAAATCTATCTACACATCCATCGATACCAGTTTTAGTGACCTGTCATTAGTGGAAAGAAGGTCGCCCAAGATTTCCCCAGTCAAAATTACGGTGGCCTGTTATAACACTAATCGGGCGTTGTAGCCATAATTACGTTCTACACAGGATATAAGAAATTTTATGATAGGAGCTGCAAAAAAATATCTAAATAATGAACATCAACCTAATTAGTAAAGCCTTATACAGTCGAACCATATTTTTTTTTATGAACCTCTAACCTCTATATGTCGAAGTCAAAAATCACTTCGATAAATCGAACCTCGTTGTATCGAAATCCTTGATAATTCGAAGTTTTCTCGTTCCCCTTGAGGTTTGACTGTATAATAGAACTTAAGAAAGAACCCTTCAGAACTCCCAATGGTGTTCTCTTAATCCTCAGGGACACAAAGTCAAGCAAAGGAATCTTCAGAAACTCCAAAAGATTACGCTGGTACTCATTAAGCAATAACTAATCTAATAAATTTCAGTTTTATAAAGTTCACGCATTAAACTTTTTTTTCACTATATTTATTTTATCTATACCTGTTACTTAAACCGCGGCAATAAGCGGATGTGATATACAAAAATTATGTAAAATTGGCATGTCAGACCATGAGGGAGTTCAGCACCCATCGGTACCTACTGTATGTTGTCTTGTGTTTGTTTAGATATATCTTAGGAGATCTCTTAGCCAGCTCTTTTTCAGCTTTCTTCCGATTGACATAGGTATATCCAAAGTCGTCATGGATCAACAATCAGTTTGTTGTAGTGTTCTTGAAATTTGTCATATAAATATTTTGTATGAAGTGTGAATATGGTCTTGTACAGTGGATATGCTCAAGTCTGTATGCAATGTTCTATTACTGACTTACCAGGGTGAACGAGTTATGATTCTTAAAACCTTAGACTTGAAAGTTTGTAATTTTTGAATGTGAGTATTTTTTGCTGTCCCAAAAATTTGTGGTGCATGTGACCATAAAGGTTTGAGTAAGTAATTATACGTATTTAATCGTTGTCTGATTTTTAGAGTCGATTGTTTGTGAATAATATAGTATAGTAGTCTTAGTCTATTGTTTAGGCAGAAGCGTTTCATTTCACGTGAGGACTGTTTTTTTTAAAAAAGATTTTATCTTTGTTAACCCACTTCAAAAAGGAGGAGGTTCTCTACTCGACTGTTTTATGGTTTTTTTTTTTTTGGTATAATTGTTACGTGATTATTCCATAAATTATGAATACATTTTAATGATTCTTATTTTGTGCGGTAGGTCATACTTCAACAGTGGTCCATTAAATTTTATGGAAATCAACTCCGCGCTTTTAAAGAAAAAAAAAAAACAACTAAAAAGAAATCACTGTGATATAACCTTCCACTATAAACATATCACTCCATAGTGACTAATTCTAAATTATTAACACAAATTTTTTTTTTTTTTTTTATTTCGTTTAACGTCACTTTATGCTGGTATGGCTAATCGGACGATGCTACGGTGGGAGTCCTAAATTTTGTCTATCCAGATATAATTAGGATAGGAATCTTTAACGAGTACCTGATATCGCACAGGCTCGGGACCCCCATTTTACGTCCCTTCCGAAGGATAGGGATTCTAACACTGTTTTACAGATCTGCCAGGATCTGACGATTTTTTGAGGCCGAAAGACATCCTTGGCCACTCTCTCCATCCACAATTAGAATTAGCTTTTTCGTCCTTAAGGATTGCTGTTTTAACGGTTTTCAAGGACACTGTTTTACAGATCTGCCAGGATCTGACGATTTTTTGAGGCCGAAGAACATCCTTGGCCACTCAGGTGGTACAGAACCCGAGACCAAGACGTCCAGATAGCCCTCAACGCCCTTACCACCCAGATCAGAAATCTGCTCCGCCGATGGAAAACTTCTAATTGGCAGGACAAGCTGAGGGCTACCCATGACGACTACCGGAAGTTCTGGAAGTTAACAAGATCGGCTGTAAAGAAAACATCCACTATCCGCCTGCACGATGGAGATCGACTCCTTACCCCAACCGACCAAGCGAATCTGCTTGCTGAGTACTACAAACAGAACCATAGATGCCGAGCCTCTCCGGATCATGGCCCAGGAGAACAACTTCATGTTCATCAGCCCTAAACAGCTGAAAACAATTCTAAGAAGAACAAAAGGAAATGATGGAGCTCCTGGATATGATGGGATACAGACAGTCCTGCTCAAGCAGCTCCCAAGAAAAGGAATGATGCACCTCACAAACTTGTACAACTCCTGCTTGAGATTGCGATACTTCCCCGTTCAATGGAAGCATGCTATACTGTTTCCACTCCTCAAGCCGGCTAAGACAGGAGACAAACCAGAACACTACCGACCAATCAGCCTGTTGCCTCACCTCGGGAAAGTCTACGAGAAAATTGTCCTTAATTATCTACGTGGCTTTTGCGAGAAGAATTTTACTCCCTTTAAAAAATCCTAAGGTCATCTGCCGGGCTGCGAACCCGCGATCTTGGGTTTAGTAGGTTGCTATGCTAACCACTACACCACAGGTGACCCCCACACAAAAAATTTACACGTATAAACAATAATACACTCACCATAAAAAATTGAAAAATAAATTTTGTTTTAAAAAAAAAACAACAAAAAACGACTTCAAGATTAAACCTGCATGTACAAACTTAAACTAAAAAGTGAAATATATAATATTTGAATTACTTCGAAACAAAGAGCATTAATGACAATTAGTGAAATTATCGATACTTATATACCTATTCAAAGTTTATGATCAGTTATTTTTGGAGTAGGTGCAAGTTATGAAAAGCCAGCAATTTTGAAATACGGTTACTTCACAGTCTCAGTGCAAGGAATGAAGAAGATCGTATGTCAATCGCTACAAGTTTTCTCTAAGGGTAAAAATTTGAGCCTTTCTTTAACAGGATTGTAACAGGCGATGAAAAATGGGTAACTTATGACAATATATTCCGCAAAATACAGTGGCTTGATAAAGAACAATTTATAGTAAAAATATTTTATTGTGTTCATGGTGGCATTGTCAAGTAATAATTTACAATGTTAAATAAGTTGTTGTAGTTACATTTAACGATTACTGCGGATTGATATGTTCAGTAGTTTCAAAAAATTGTAAAAGAAAAAGCATAAAAAGCGTCCTGCACTCGTTAATCGCAAAAACGTCATTATTTTACACAACATTGAGCAAGGGTGAATCAAGAAAATATTCTTGAGCTTAGATGGTCTGTTTTACTACATCTAGTTTACTCCCTGAATCTTGTCCCGCTGACTACCACCTTTCTGCTCCTCACTAAACTTTTTGAATGAAAAACCTTCAATTCTGAAGAACAAGTCAGGCAGGCTGTCGAAAACTTCTTCCAGTCCAAATCAACCACATTTTACAAGAAGATGGGAGAAGGTGATATTGGTGAATACATAATAAATTAAAATAATTTTGTTATTCAATGAGAGCACAATAAATATCTGATAAAAAAAAAAAAAAAACGGAAGTTACGTATGGCTCGACCTATAATATTCTTCAAGACAGTAGAAGTGATACGGCACTTCTTAGGACAGACCGTTTCTTTGCATTAGCAATTACATGACGTATCCTGGTAACTGGTCTCTTTTTGATGTATCATGCGGCAGATGAACATCATGAAACAGATGTTCCTTAATTGTACACTTGACAAGATGAATGTTCTTAGTTCGTTATTGGTCAAAGTGATTAACTGAGGTTCAGTATTAATTATCTGTTTATAATTTTGAGTTATAGTATTTATATTTCAATTATTGGTACAAAATATTATTAAACGAACCCCTGTAATTATATTAAATTTTATTCTTCCTTAACAATCCAAGCTACACAAGCCTTAAAGAACGGTCAAAATTAGGAGATTAAGATAAACGCAAAAAAATCTCATCAAATAACTTATACCGTTCGTGGCAAACCTACATATTCTTATCCTACAGTACCCTTTAATAATATTTCACGTAATACTTAGTACTTGTTGAACAGATACGCTACCTAGGACTCCATCTGGACAAACTTATTTCTTAAAATCCATATAAAAGACTAAAACAACAAGAAACTGCCAATCATTTTCGACTTCTTCACTAGACAAATGTTCAAACCCTCCGATTAATTACAAGACATTTACATGAAAGTAATTGGGCCTATTTAAACATTCGAAATTGAGCTTTGGAGTTGAACTAAACATTTCAATTCTTTTACTATCCAATCCTTAAAATCCAAAATTCTTCCCAAAATCCTCAATACTCATTAATTAACATGGAACATGTTTTACCGGTGATCACCTAGTTGATCAAAATCGATAAGTTTTGGGGGAATGCGAGGGCGTTACGTGAAGTTTGATAGTTTAATATTAGGAGAGTAGGAGTAGTTAAGAGTTAAATTCTGCTTATACTAAATAACTCAATCTTGACTAGGAGGCAGGTTCTAATGAGTGAGCTCCTTATGACTGTTTCTCCTAATACGAAATAAAAAAAAATTAACCTGGATTTGACCGATCTTGCTCGATCCCTCTCGGCTGTTTGAAATTTTGGTTCGAATAAAAAAAGTAACGTTTTTAACTTTTATTTTTAAGTTTAGGAGCTTTTATTAAGGCTCTAGCTCAGTGGTGTTGCTCCCAAAAATCAAAAATATGACAACATCCTTCTTGTCAAAAATTTAATAGAAAATATTTCCCCTACAGAAAACTAAATCACAGGTTCTAAAAAGAATAGAAAACATATGATCATTGACGGTTAAGGGGGCAATCTTTAAAATATATTCTTTCCCAATATATTCTTCCCACCCTAGCCAGTATAGGACTTCAATGGAAGTCTTGGGTTCAAAAAAACAAAAAAAAAAAAACGATAAGCTATACACAATTATACTTAAAAACTAGTCATATGAAAATCGCATAATTACATCAGAGATAAATTTTCATAGCAAACAATTGAATGCTGCAAAGAAATAAAGTGCCTACATATCTCGCAACTGAAACGTGTGATTCTTGTTTTTTTTGTCGTTTTTTTCCGTTCGTAAACATGACCTATAATGACTAAAAAAAATAAAATAAATATGTATAAAAATCAAAAATTAAACAGTAAATACAATGATTAGAGGTCGCGCGTATCTGATACATAAAAGTCCGTTTAATTTCCGTGTTCGCTTGAATCAAGTGTAAATTCAATTTGCATGTTACTTTAAATTTTATAACGAATAATTTAAATAACTTAACTTAGACGACAGGCTTATAAGAACCATTTTTTTTTTTGTTTATTATTATTTTTTTTTTTTTTTTTTTTACAAATCAGCTTATCAATAAAGATCTTTATTTTCCACCAGTTGCTGATTTAGCCCAAACCAGATACCTTTTCTTTCATACTAAACCCCATAATCACTCATATCTACCAGTCTATTAACTTGCTTCCCATTATATTTCCAATTACTCTCTGAAGCGTCTCTGAAAAGAAGATGGCTTCGAAGCCTATTGTACGTTTATTAAAGTACCACCAATGGATGATTCTTTATTTCATGTTACTGCGTTCATTTTCTCATTATTTACTAGATTTACATGTTCTAAAAAGTAAATATCAATAAAAAAAATATTCCTATTCAAAGTCAAAGCCTTAGGTAACCGCAAAGTAATTCTTTGTCCTCGATTGCATATCGCCGAAGAGGAAGCGAGGAGATGAACTAATCAATGGTAATTGAATAGATAAGATCTGCTATGTCACGTGTAATAACCTCTTTGCCAACAGCAGGGGAGATTTTAATGCCGGCAGGTAAGGTTATATCCATCGGCTATAGTAATGGAAAACATATTTTAAAAAATATTCATCATACAAAAAAAAAACAAAAAAAAAAAAAAAAAAAAAAAAAAAAAAAAAAAAAAAAAAAAAAAAAAAAAAAACGGATTTAGGTTAAGATCCTGCAAACTTGTTCTACTTCAAAGTTTCCTGTTCAGGTTACAGTCACCTACTTCGTACATCTCTTTATATTGACCATTCGCAAACTTTAAGTAAAGAATTTTATATTTAATGTTCCGATTAACCAGAAGGTCGTGGGTTCAAATCCCACTTGGGCTGGGTAAAATTTATTTCGCGACCTACGAAATGAATCTTGACCTTCCCACCCTAGCCAGTATAGGACTTCAATGGAAGTCTTGGGTTCAAAAAAACAAAAAAAAAAAAAAACGATAAGCTATACACAATTATACTTAAAAACTAGTCATATGAAAACCGCATAATTACATCAGAGATAAAATTTCATAGCAAACAATTGAATGCTGCAAAGAAATAAAGTGCCTACATATCTCGCAACTGAAACGTGTGATTCTGTTTTGTTTGTTTTTTGTTCTTGTTTTTTGTCGTTCGTAAACATGACCTATAATGACTAAAAAAAATAAAATAAATATGTATAAAAATCAAAAATTAAACAGTAAATACAATGATTAGAGGTCGCGCGTATCTGATACATAAAAGTCCGTTTAATTTCCGTGTTCGCTTGAATCAAGTGTAAATTCAATTTGCATGTTACTTTAAATTTTATAACGAATAATTTAAATAACTTACCTCTATGGGCTATAATGAGATACAAAACACGTTTTTCTAACGAACTGTTTGCCGTAGGAATCCTGGGCCAAGACTATGCTAGGGTTTGGTCAAAAGAAGTGGGTAGAAAAAACGGGAAATCCAAAGACGGCATATTATCAAAGAAAATTAAACCAACATTTCCATTGCCTATCTGATAGTTGGAGCTAAGTTTTATTTAACCGTGTATACAAAGAAATGGACAAAAATAAAAACTACCTTGATATTTTTTAATAATATCAACGGAAAAAAAAGATTGAATAACCTTCAGACTCTTTGAAGCAAAGAAGTTTCTATTGCTTCTCAATTACCATAGAATTAATAACAATAGATCCGCAAAACAAATTTTCCACTTCTTCAGTTAAAGTAAATGAAAAACATACAGTAACTAATTTAAACCAGCTAAAAAAGATTCAATTGAATTGAATATATCAAAAGGTTGAATTTCAAATACAATTTAATCCTGAAAGTTATTGTATGAATAAAATAAAAAATTCCAAGAAAAACTAAAAATCAGAATAAGAATAACACTTTTAGCGTCCTCATTAAAAATAACCATGGATCGTTTTTTGTTTTTTTTTTCAACCGTAAATTGTGAAACGAAATAACCATAATACAAGTTCACTGTAAAAAAAGTAGTGCAGTTGCGTAAATGTGTCTGTTATGGAAAAGATTGGAAATCGGGAAGAGGCCGATAAAAATCGACACTTCTTTTGTACATTTTTTTTTCCGTTTTCTAACAGATTTTTTTTTCATCACGTTATTGTTGAGCAATTTGTTTCCTGCAATTGTTTTCAGCACGCGTTTTGTTTATTATGATGTAAGAAACATTATTTTGTTTCTGCATTTTTTAGCATAGATTATTACGAAGCAATACATTTAGTATAGAGTTATTAAGTTTTTGCATAGCTGTGTAAACGCGTACTTCGTTAAATTATAAAAAATAAAGAAATAAGAAAATTCTTAATAAAAAAACATCTGTAATACGTAAAAAATACGATATTTTAAAAGTTTCTTTTATATTAAAGAAAACATCCGTGTCCAATGGCCTCCATCGAAATCCTATAACACAATGCAGGATAATTATTACCTCAAAAGAAAAATCCCAGAATTTCTTTTTCCAAATGAATATTTAAAAGGATAACAGCTAAGACGACGAATGCTACACTCCATTCTTCAAGGTAGGGTTGGAAGATAGTCGATAGTTACTATCGATATATCGATAGGTCATGCCTATCGATGGTCACTATCGATAGTGTCGACTATCGATAAATCTCTTTTACTATCTTAAGTTTTGAAAATCTCGGAATTTAGCTGATCTGCCTCTGTCTATTGTCGAGTTCTTTTGAAATTGAATTCGGAATTCCTAGAGCTCAAGTGTTCACTCAAAGATTAAGCCAAAGGAAAGCAGAAATGCTAGTTTTTCTTTCGGGAAATATGTGGCTCAAGGACCACATTTGACTCTTGAAATTAACTATTTCGTTATTTTTCTTTTCTGAAGATTTGATTTGTTCATTATTATTGTAACCATGTAAATTGTAAATACTTTTTTAAAATTCAAATAAATTAGTTTTTTCCTCTCATATTAATGATATAATCTTATAATCTATAATCCTGCAAATTTCAAATAGTAAGTAGATAATCAAATTTAATTAAATTAGTTGAAATTTTTTATTGAATACCTTTAGAAAAAAAGGAAGCCACTATCGAAAAACTATCGATAGCAATAGTGCTAACTATCGACTATCGCCCAACCCTACTCCTCCTAAAGAAAAAAATTGAAGTCTATGGACATTACTAGTATTCAATAAAAAATTTCAACTAATTTAATTAAATTTGATTATCTACTTACTATTTGAAATTTGCAGGATTATAGATTATAAGATATCATTAATATGAGAGAAAAATAATTATAATTATTATAACGTAGAACAGATAAGATACCTTGGATTTTATCTGGACAAGATACTTATCTGGAACCCTCATACAAGATTAAAAAGACAAGAAGCTGCACGTCAATTTCGACTACTACAACACCTACTTGACAAACGTTCAAATCTCCTGATATACTACAAAAACTCATCTATATGACGTTTATCAGACATATTTGGACTTACGGAATAGAGTAATGGGGATCCACCAAACCATCGAATTCTTCCCGCATCCAATCCAAAATCCTAGATGCTTCTTACTTTGTCACAAATGAATTGATCAACAAAGACCTTAATATCCCATATGTTGCTGAATTGACACGGACCAGATACCTTACCTTTCATAATAAATTCACTGCTCATCCAAATCCACTTGCTGCACAACTTGCTTCCCATTCCATTCCTGGCAATCCTCCGAGGCGTCTGAAAAGAAGATGGCCCCGTGATCTTTTTTTGTAAATATTCATTAGAATACTTACGAATGGGTGGTTCCTCTACAAGTTTTATTCATGTCATTATGTCATATATAACGCATATTTACTTGATGTGATTTTTTTAAATACAGTTGTAAATTTCTATTAATAAAAGAATAAAAAAAAACAACAAAAAAGTATCATATTACTTAAATTAATAATTAAAATAAATTATCAATGAATGATAATTCGAAACAAGCAAAGTTGAGAGAAAATAGGCGTCTCAAATGTGAGTTTTTTCGTTCAAATCAACATAGCTCTTAAACGGTTGGACAAAGCGTCAAATGCTATTAAACAAAAAATATTTTCTATTAAGTTTCTGATGAGGAAACTGTCGGCAAATTTTCGATCACAGCAACACCAACAGAGCTACAGCCGGTCATAAAAGCCCCAACACTAAAGAAGTATTCCTGGGCATTCCTCAATAAATTGACTTTAAATGCAGCTAAAACTCAAGCAATCGCAATAGGATCCCATTCCCTCCTTCGATCGAATACCAACTTCCCTACTTTATTCCTAAATGGTCACCCTATATCTTTCCTCTCCTCTGTTAAAAACCTAGGTTTAACAATCGATCAAACCCTTTCCTGGAAACCCCACATTGCTCAAATCTCCCGACGATCGATTGGCATCCTAAAATTATTCCACCGTTCCCGACACCTACTTCCTCCATCCACACGTAAACTCCTAGTATCCTCCCTCATATTCCCCCAATTTGACTATGGATGTGTGATTTATGGTGGACTCTCGATGGTTTTTGAAGATAGACTAAAGCGTATCATGAACTGTTTCATAAGATTTGTTTTTGGAACCTCGAGACGCTCTCATGTGTCCCATCTTTACACTGAGTTAAATTGGCTTTCGCCTTCCTTTCGTAGAGATTACTTCCTTGGTTCATTCCTCTTCCAAGTTATTAACACACATAACCCTCCGTCTATTCACAGTATCCTACATTTCAAGTCCTCAATCCAATCATTGCATATAAGGTCCCGTCTCTCCGATCTCTACACCCCATCCTACAGAACTACTGCTTTCCAACGTTCCTTTCTTGCCCGCTCCGCTATTCTTTGGAATTCTCTTCCTCCTTCTATTCGTAATTCATCCTCCCTGGGAACTTTTAAAACACTCCTCTTCTCACCTTTCCTCCCTCCAGTCGGATGCTATCTAATTATATAGATGCTTTAATAAATTTCACCCAAGGATTTCAGATATAAAAGTTTAGCCTGTTTAAACAATCTTCATATGATAATGTTTTGTCTATCATTAAAATAATTTTCATTTTTACTCTTTTTTCATAATTTTATTTTCTTCATCCTTTACTAGACTCAACATCAAAAATATATTGTTTAATCAATTTCTTATATAATATTTTTCTTTTACTGATTGTAAATATAGTTTATGTATGTATGTAGCGTGTATGTGTTTATATATGCGTATAGATTTTTGTTTCATTTTATTACTTATTCTATTGTAAAATTGTATTTACTTTTAATTATTTTATTTTATTATCTAATTTATCATCTGTAGGCCAGATATAACTTAAGTTCTGTCATGTAACTATTATTCTTAAGGGACTTTGTCCCAAAATAAAATTTGTTTTTCTATTCTATTCTATTCTATTATATATATATATATATATATATATATATATATATATATATATATATATATATATATATATATATATATATATATTACTAGCCAAAAGACATTTACACGTTAAAATTTTTAACAGGAATTCCATTTGTATGAACCATACATATGAAACTGTTTTCTACATTTTTAAATAAATATCATAGTAATATTAAAGTACATTTAAAAAAGTAACGATCATATTTGATCTCTCGTATACTTGAACTTTCAGCAATTTTTGCTATCGTTCTTTGAATTTAAAATTATCCAGAGACAACAGTATTTAATTTCCGCTAAGTAAATTCTATCCATTACCACAGACTGACCATGTAAATAACCTATGATTGACGTATGATAGGAGAATTTCTTGGAGTCTGAATACAAAGAAAAAACCTCAAACCACAAACCAAACAATCAAACTACGGTACCCATTATTTTTTAACAATCCAAGCTAGAACTTAAACAGAAACTTATTAATAATGCATAATTACTAAAACCCGTTAGGTCTCACGCTTCTCGTTTCGATAATTCAAAAAAAGATATACATGCAAAGACTAAATATTAAAAAAAAAAAATTCATAGCTATCACACGTGCTCCTTAGTACGTTGCCAACAAATACAAGCGATTTAACAAAACTTTTACAATGACACAGAATATAATAGAAGCAATGGTCATTACTAGAGTTGTGAAACATATGCATTTGCTTATTTTTCCTACCCAACTAGGGTTGCCATCTCCTAAAATACAAAAGCCGGACTTGGCGCTGTATTAAGCCGGACTTGGCGCTGTATTAAGCCAGACATTTGCCACAAAAGCCGGACATTATCTTTAAAAGCCAAACATACCTTATATAAAGCCGGATGTACGTTTTTAAAGTTGGAATTAACTTCAATAGTAAAAAGGTCTGTCAAGATAAGTTATATATAATTTTTAATTAATCAAAGCTATGTTACATAATTTATATTAAAGGTTTAAGTTTTTAGTTAAAACATTAACCACTTATTTATAGTCCTATACTTAATCATTTGATCTTTATGAGATCTTTATGAGATTAAAATTAATAACTACCTCAAACATTTTCAGTCTTCTATAGACTTCACTTATATAAAACAAAAACGAAAATAAATAAATTACAGCTCCACTTTGGCAGTAAACTAATAGTTTTGATTATACAAATATAAAAATGTATGCACTATTCTAAGGAGAAAACAAAAAGATTGAATAAAAAAGCCAATTATAAAGAAATCTCAACTGTTTCTAAAAATAATAAAAATCCATAAATTCTTAGTTGTATTTTGCTTTTTCACCTACTTTATCCAAAAGGTCGTTTTCCTTAGAAACATTTTTGGAAAAAAAATGTCCACTGGGCATTAATCAAAGAGAAAACTCTTTCAACGTTGACGTTATAGCATAGAATCGCAAAATAGTATTCTTCCAATTTTAGTAGTTCAGAATTAAAATCTTTATTATGAAATGATCTAAAATAAGCAGTCCACTTTTTATGTGCCGAAAGTTTTTTAAAATCTTTTATGAAATTATGCCATTGGTCAAAAATTTTACTAAATTAGTCAAAAAGGTAAGAGGAGTGGGAGTTTCCAAGATCTAGACACAGTGGCATTTTCGCCGCGCCATAAGATTGCTACTTTCAACGAGAAGACGAAAAAGCCTAACAAATGCCGGACAGGCCGGACACACAAATATTTGGCCGGGCACGGCCGAAAAAAGCCGGACAAATGGCAACCCTATACCCAACTAAAACATCTAATATTATTAAAATGTTTGAGTTATTTTCGATTGCATATTTTTGCATATTTTGCCATAAATACATATTTTGAACTGTAAATGCATATTAATTTACATATCTGCCATATTAGCATTTGACTTTTGAATTTTTTTTTGTTACTGAACCAACGAAAAAATAAAATATAAATAAAAACCGAAAAAGCTACGGAATCTCCTCATATTTTTTTTTCTGCCTAATGAATAAGTTCGTGTTTGTCCGAATTTTGATTCTCTCCTTTGCGCGAACTTTTGATCACATTTCCTTCTCTTAATACTGTTTAATTGGATTAATTTTATCGTTTTCACTCCGCCCAAATACTTGGAATATTACTTCACTTTTCGAATTTTCCTTCTTCCTAGCATTCTTCAATTACCAAGCCTCAAACACAATGTCCACCAAGACACATCATTCGTTTACTGTTTATTTATGTACTCCTAGAATGCCGAGTACATTAATAAATAATGGTTTCCCATTTTTTTTAGTGTTTTAGCCCAGTTAAAATTCACATCTTTTTTTCTTTTCAAACTAATAACTTAAGTTTTACTTATTTATAAAATTTTATTTTATTTTTCTAATTAATGTTAGATAGATGAAAATTTTAGGTATTTAAATGCATGTTTTACCCTATATATTTGCGTATATATGTACATATTTTTCAGATTTTGTTACATATAATTCACAGCCCTAGTCATTACATTTACACCTGAAATTACAAAAAAGGAGACTGAAAAGAAGGAGGATGACAGATCTACTTTCATATTATATTTAAGTTAATAAATACTAGGGAAGTTACCACAGGATCGTTTTTCACATGTCACAAACGCCGCTGATTAGCTATTTGTATTCTGTACATGTTTAGATAATATAAAATAAAAAATTAAATAAATTTCACGAAATGATGTCAAGGATATCAGTTCATCGTAGCTTACGAAGGTCGCGCGTTTGTGCTGTTTTTATAAACCAGGAAAAATATGAAAAAAACAAAAAAAAACACAGATTTAGAATGTTGAACTTGACCAAAAAAAAGATGGATTTTTTTTTTATCTGTCAGTATATTATATTATATGTTCTTTCATTTTGAAAACCTCTAATCCGCTGATTAGGCACTCGAAGGCTGAGTTGGGATGAGGGTACCAGTTAGCTTGGTACAGAAGGTCGTGGGTTCGAATCCCATCTGGCCAGATTAAAATTTATAACGTGGCGTACTAACGAAATGAATCTTATTTTTCCAACCCACACTATAATAGGTTGATAACATTCAGGATAACCCGTCCTTCCTGCTCTGGTGGGAGTACATAAGAACGTTACCCAAATTAAAAAAAAAATAAATAAAAAAAGCCCTGTGAGAATATACCTGGATTTTCTACTGATACAAGTCTGCGGTATAAACCTATAAATTACACAGTCAGGATCTTTATATAGACAATGTTTCCTCAGGGTTACTTAAATTAATAACTTTATATAAGGAAAGTAAACAACTAACAATGTGCGTTGAAGCCACGGACAAAAATACATTTATCTGATTTTTGATTTTTTTTTTTTCCAATTATCGGTATTTTCTCCTATTTTAAATTTCTATTTAAATTCCCTAATAATAATGATATAATTAAAAAATAAACTAAAAATTTCTCTCTTTATAATAATTAAATATTGTAATGCAAAAAGTGAAGGAGTTGTGAAGAAAATCATTGGTAATGAAGGTCGTGGTTAAGATCTTTTTCGTGGCCGACCCACGGAATAAATCTTTACTTTTATAAATTATGAAATAATTATTAGTTGTTGATAAATATTTTTTAATATATTTTTTATTTTGAAGAGAAAAGATTGGCACCACGCTAGAGAAGTGGAGACTTGGGTTCGAATCCCAACCGGGCAAATCTTTTCTCTTCAAAATAAAAAACTTTACTTTTATATCCTGGCTAGATTAGGTTGGTCCCTATGGGACAGGTTAATTCGTACCGCTCATTGGTCGTCTTCATTTTCTGCGAGTTCAATTTGTCTTATATTGAAACTTGTCCAACAGCGTTATTGATTTAACGCCTACCAGAAATCTCAATGTATCTTTTATGCCATTTGTGTCGTACTTTTCGTATCACAGACCTATAATTAATAAAGTTATATTGTAACACAACAATTATTTGTTTCCTTGCTTTTATCCTAAATACATAAATAAAAATATTTTATTAATAAAATATAACCCGTTACATAAACGTATTCACGGCCTTGTCCATGACACAGCCACACACCTTTTTTTCTGTTTATCTGTATGATAGTTTAGTTTATTTTTATGCTTTCACGAAATCTCCTAACACCTAATCAGTGAATTTTAGCCAGGTAAAAAATTACTGCTATGAAAATATCATAGAAAACATAATGCTCAATTCCATACTTCAATACAAGATTTGGTAAAGGTTCGGATGGCTGATACCAACCCCTACGCGCGCCTAGAATACCTTTTATCGATTCTAACCTTGTTCCGATTTCTTTCGATGTTCTAGTCGCTACTTTTAGAAGGAAAGGTCATTCTCCTTCATTTACGGAGAAACTATAAATCCCTGTTCAAAGTAATATTAACTTCTGTTTACCTTCTAATATTAAAATGAGAAATAAGGAAATAATGAAGTGGAAATAAGAAAATATCAAAATAAAAGACACTAAATCAATTTTGAATTAATATTAATTAATAAATTTCTGTCAGAGAAGTGAAAATAACAAATTATAAATATATTAAACACAGAATCATTAAGTATTTATTTGACATAACTCCTATTTATTTAACTTTTGTAGCTACATGTTTCGGAGACAATGCTCCATCATCAAGCATTTAATTTTTTTTAAAAACACACTAATCTATAACATTACACCAATAGTTTTACAATTATATAGTAATGTGTCATTTAAATCTTAAACCTCTTAATCTGTGATTATTTTCGCATTGTCTATTCTCCATGTTATAAGCCATTATATAATATAAGGCAGAATACTAGTTGAATGTGATGATGTTAATTTCTGCTATATTTTCTCAAGGGAAGTGGAAATAACCAAACATAAAAGCTATGATATACTTTCTCACATTTATTTATAGACCGATATGTTTTATTGAATTAATTATACAATCTGTCTCACTTTAGGACAATTAGTAATATGGATGACAAAGAATCCATTCACAAAATATGCATACTGAAATTTTATCACTTAAATTGATACAACAAATAAAAATATATAAAACACCAAATCCATGTACAAATTAATGTTCTTAAGTTTTGTAATACTTTTACACATTAGATAAGATGAAATAAGAAACCATGAATTGATAAAACACTTAATCCTCGTGTTGTTAACTTCGGTTTCACCTATTTACATTTAAGAAGACTACATATCAATATAATACACTGAACAACACAATCCAAGTTGAAACTGTAGAAGTGATTGTTTACATGTGAGGTTATAGGAAAGAGCTATCGATAAATGTAAACTTGAAATGAAGCGTAAGGATCGAACTGGTCGGTGTAGCGCGGGTCAAGCCAATTTGGTGGTTTTAGCCATCCGAACCTTTACCCAAGATTTTTATCTATAATCAAATAAAGCTTGAATTATTAGTTAAAATTATCTACGTTCTTTACTTATTATAGCAGGCGAAGCCGCGACGGAGATGCTAGTTTATCATTATAATAATTATTATTATTATAATTAAGTATCTATTAACAGTATACATATGATGTAACTATTACTGAAAGTAAAACCACGTTAATATAGAGTGTGCTTTGTAGAGCAGACTGTTCTGGCTCTGAGAACAGAGAAAGTGCAACCGACGGCTCTGTGCCCGGATGAAATCCATCATGCCTCTTGCCTCTTGCCCTCTTTTCATTTAACTTCTCCACTGATTTCACTGCGGGGCTCTAAATTGGCCAGCAATTGCGTTTCTAAACTAAATTGACATTCTCAGGGCAGGAGGCTTTAATGATTAGACGTTTCCACCTCAAGGAAGCCGTGGAACTATAGTGTTACCAACCAACCATTTTACACTACAGCAAGTATAATATATTAAAGTAATACAAACGATTTTAAGAAAATACATTTTCCGGACAAAGACGATCCGGCTGTAGTAACTAAATTTTCAGATCTCTTGAACTGCAGTATCAAAATAAATCCAAACAAATCCATAAATCCTACCTAGAACTCCACTTGGACAAACGTCTTACTTGGAATCCATATTCAAGACTAAAACGACTAGAAACTGCTCGTCGTTACAGAATACTTCAACATTTACTAGATAAACGTTCAATGTTCCCAATTAATTCCAAAAAAAAACTGATTTACATGACTGTGATTAGACCTATTTGGATGTACGGAGTTGAGCTTTGGGGCTCAACTAAACCTTCTAATTCTTACCGTATCCACCAATCCTTACAATCCAAAATCCTTCGAAAAATCCTTAATGCTTCTTACTTTGTTACAAATAAACTTATCTATAAGGATCTTAATGTCCCATATATTATTGATATAGCCCAAACCAGATGCTTATCCTTTCATAGTAAGCTCCATAACAACTTAAATCCACTAGTTTCTAAACGTGCTTCCACACCATTACCGGTAATCCTCCGAGGCGTCTGAAAAGAAGATGGCCTATAGATCTTCTCGTGTAGAATTTTTTTTGAAGTACTACTGATGAGTAGTTCTTTTCAAGTTTTGACATGTTATTGTAATCGTTATCAACACATTTACTTGGTGTATACATTTGTACAGTTGTAAATTTCACTTGATTGATTTATAAAAATAAGATCCATTGAATTTACTATATCAATCACCTGTATTTTTAAGTAATATATAAATAACATGACACTAAGACGAAGACTTTTTTTTAGTCGCTTGATATTATTTGGATAAGGATCATATGAGTATGAGGATTGTAAGGTAATTCATAAGTTTTTATATAATGTACGGTTCGGGCTTGATAATGTGGCAATGCCACGAAACGTCGCTTGAAGAAAAAATTTTTATAAACTATCATATATATTGTGATGTTAAGTAAATGATGGGAGAATAGTTGTGTTTTATATTTTTATATAGTTACACCTTTATATTATAATAATATCTCCTTAGTAATTATATATTGTATAATTTTAACAAAATATCGGTCATAGTGACTTTGATCTCGAGAGTAAAGTCATCGGTTATAACGTCGCAGTGGTTGGAAAGGTATTCAGCTGAAAGTAAACGAACTATCATGCAGCCGATGGATCAAGGCACTATTAAATATTTCAAGACGCATATAAAAAAAAGGACAACTGAAATTTCCATTTCAGATACTATCCTAATGGTGGACAAACCTTGGGATGAAATTCCGTCTACAGCAATAGCACATTGCTTTCGTCATGCTGGACTGTCTACATGTTAGGTAAAATTGGATGGAAATGATTTTTGTCTCTTTCCGGCCAGGCACAAAATTTAAATTTTCCTATCCCTGTAACGTTGGACATTGTTAAGGACTAGGCCAGGATTGTCAGTCGAATATTTCACAGAAGAAGCAATACTTTTTCATGTTTTAAACAAAAATGAGCGAGTTGAAAGAATAGAAGATACCTTAGACTCAATTCGTACACTACAGAAGTTTTTATTCGTTAACGGTGAACTTCAGAGCGACTTAATCAGATGAAAGGGGTATTGATGAAATTGAGGTTAAAATATCTTACTAATATTATATTAAGATGTGTTCTAAACAGGCCAGAATAACTGGTTGTTTAAAAAAAGTTTATTATTCTTAATTGTTCAATCTAAGTTTGAAAACCTACTGATACACAGTGCGACGAATGACCAATCTAGGAGGAAAAAAGTCTAATCACTTAAACAGACCTGGCAACCTGATATACATAAACAATACAGTTTAAATAAGGTTAAATAAAACCACTAAAGTCGCAACAATTAGAAAAATACTATACAGTAGGTCCCCATTATCCGTGGTTCAATATATATATATATATATATATATATATATATAAATATAATATATATATATATATATATTTTTTAAATTAGGTGTAATTTTTCACTATTTATTTTATATGTATCATATTAATTTAGTAAAAAAATAATGAATTAGATCGTTTCTAACGAAAATATAATTGGTAATTATTTATAGTTACTATTCTGCAATTATTATTTTGAATTATCATAAAAAAGTAATGAATGAAAAAACACGTCAAGCTGGTATCGTATAAATGAGATGTTTCCGGTGTACTAATCCAAATCATATTATAGAACGGTAGTTTTCAAATCTTTCTGTGATATTTTAACCTACCTGTTTGCCTACTCAACAAAACTATTTAGTCAGCTATGCTTTAGTCTCCATTTAAATAGGAACTATCGAAATGTCAAAAAAAAAAAATTAATAAAAAATAAACAGATAAAAAATATATTTAAAAAAAAAATGCTTACATACATTAATTCTTATGTATTTTTGAGTATTGAAACTTTATAAATGTATGTAAAACTATTTTTTCTTATAAAAGTAATTTTCTTAATCTCCTTGATGTTTGGAGTAAATAAAATGTAATATAATGGCCTTACGGTTTTTTTTAGCTTCTTATTATTTCGTTTTAATTTACGTAACTACCAATTTTAAATATCTCTTAAGTGCAGCTAAAGATGCTGGAATAATATCCTCTAATTGAAGTGTTTCAAATATAGTAATATATATTAAAACAATGCCCTTTCGGTTTTGCCAAATACGAAATAACTCCCTTCGCGGAATTGAAAATTCGTTTTCAGACAAGAAAGCAGATAAAAGCAGCTAAATGCTTCATGATTATTTCATATACCTTCTAAGGCACCTCTACCATGAATTTCAGAGAGGTATTTTGGGGTACTTTTTTGTAATAGATCTTTTTATTTAAAAAAATTCTTTAGTTTATGGCACTTTAAAAAAAATTATATTATAGGTCAAATTATTAAAAAATTATTTTGAGCATGGCTTACTGGTATAACGATCGTCTATATTCACTAATTATAAAAGAATAATGAAAAAATATCAATAGGATGATACACAAATTTAGATTGAAAGAATCAATAGTTTTAACAAAATTTGACCTGTCGAGTTAGGTACTACTTTCTTCGTTCTTTTAACCTTGAAATCCACCTCCAAAAAACGAAAGAACCTTTGATAATGTTCCATAAACTACTTAACTATACACCTATCACAATAGTTTCATTATGACTTTTTTCCTCCTAGATAGGCCATTCGTCCCACTGTACGATAGGTAGGGAGCGCAATTCTATTATATTTTAACCATACTATTTAATTTTATACTATCGTCGGGTCAGTTTTTCAGTAACTTTTTTCTTTATTTTGATAAAGACTTCTTTTTTTTTTTTCTTTTTTTTTTTTTTTTTCTCCTTAAGGTCACGTTTTTTTTTTGTTTTTTTAAATGTGTTTTTTTTAAACAATTCTTATTGACTACGCAATAACTAGTTTATATCCCATTGTTTTGTTTTTTCCAGTAGGGTATAAAAGCTGTTATTGGTTTATAAATATGTTTTCATTGAATTACCTGCTGTTGTGAGCTGGAATTGAATACGCTTGTCAAGGTTTGATATAGTGTATGTAAATAACACAAAAAACATTTAATATCAAAAACCGACCAGGGTTATTCAACTTTTTATTTTCCTGGCGGAAGCTTCAGTAAATTGGATACTGATTACTAGAAAGTTTTACCGCAACTTGAGTGACTGATCGTGTTTGATAAATCGTGATATATTTTTTTTTGTCAAGGATATATCTTTTGGCTGGAGTCTGTACTTTTTTTGGTGTAACAATATTCTCATTGTCAAAAATGTGACAATTTGAAAAGGTCTTGAAATACCGGTTAGGAGCCATAAGGGTGTGAATGAAAAAGGTCGCGTTATAACGTTTTTTTTTCACCGTAAAAAATTAAACATTTTGACACAATTATATCAGAAATTTATTAGAAAATATTTTTTGTTATTTAACATTTGTCGCTAGAACCTACCTTAATATAGGAGCTATATTGGTTTGAACCGAAAAAGTCACTTTTTGCCTACATTTTTAAAGTGTTGGGACACCCTTTAGCTCTGTTAGTGTTTCTCGGATTGGAAATTTGCCTACAGTGTCCTTATCAGAAACGTAATGGAAAATGTTTTTTTCTGTTATAGCATTTGTCGCTAGAATATTTTTTTATTTATTTATTTGTTTCGCTTACTTGCCATCACTGCTGGTTTTAAGAAAACAACATCAACATTTCAACATAACAACCTTTCAATATTACATTTAAAATCTAATACTTCAAGATTACATTAAACATTTACCATAATATTTAATATTTAAAATACATTTAGCATTTCACATAACATATATATATTTATTGTAATTTACAACTGTACAAAACATAAACATGAAGTAAATGTGTTGATAGTGATTACAATAACATTTCGAAACTTGGAAAGAACCACTCATCAGTAGCACTTTAATAAAAGGTATTAATAAGAGGCCTTCATTGGTTCGGATAATCGACGCGCTACGGTTTTCGAAAAATAAAAACATTTCAATCACAATTCCTATGACTGACAACAGACCCCCTTCTTACGTTTCAAACAAAACACTACATACAGACACATACTCCGATAGTTAAGAGCCATATTCATAAAATTTACAGACATTTTCATAAAAATTTACATAGACACTCTAACAGTTACGGATTATAGCACCATTACAAATTCCTGACATAACTCAACGGAGGCTGAAAAGGAAGTGGATGAGGGAGGGATCTCATAGCCTAATCCCTAATAATTTAGTATCACGCCTACAGATTGTACCAATGGGTGCTGACTTCCTCATGCCTGATCAAGTCTGTTGTTTTTAATGAAACCTCACATTCACTGGTTGTTAGCAAATGTGCACAGCTGTGAATAAATAAAATTTACGTATTTTCTATTCAATAGTTGTTAAAAAAAGATGAATATGTGGGGGTCACCTGTGGTGTAGTGGTTAGCATAGCAACCTACTAAACCCAAGACCGCGGGTTCGCAGCCCGGCAGATGACCTTGGGATATTTTAGAGAGAGTAAAAAATCCTTAGCTATGCCGTACTTCGGAAGGGACGTAAAATGGGGGTCCCGAGTCTGTGCGATGTCAGGTACTCGTTAAAGATCCCTATCCTAATTATACCTGGATAGGCAAAATTTAGGACTCCCACCGTAGCATCGTCCGATTAGCCATAGCAGCATAAAAGTGACGTTAAACGAAATAAATAAAAGGTCTATTGGTATATTGATTAGATGTATAGGTGACATGTTATGGACCAAAATGTATAAATCCTGAATTAATAAAAATCGCTTCAACAGATCACGGTATTTCTAACAG
Source organism: Euschistus heros (assembly GCA_003667255.2). Lineage (NCBI taxonomy): Eukaryota > Metazoa > Arthropoda > Insecta > Hemiptera > Pentatomidae > Euschistus > Euschistus heros. The sequence continues at coordinate 151,769 of RCWM02000924.1, read as the reverse complement.
CTGGGCCATTCCCATGTTTTTATCGTGAAAAAAACGAGAAACCAAATGATTAAAAATAAGATGATTAAATAACGGACTAAATTTGGAAAATCCATGCTTCTCTCATGGACAGTTATATGTGGCCTGCTCACACGTTGGAAAACCATCTGATTTATTTGTATATGCAACAGATGGAAAAACGAAAAACATAGTGTATCCATCAGCTCTTCAATAAAATAAATAAAAGTTGTTTTTTTTTTTGTTTGTTTTTTTCATTTATTGATATTTACAACTGTACAAAATAATATACAACGAGTAAATGTGTTGACAGTGAATGCAATGGCATGTAAATGACTTGTGAAGAACTACTCATCGCAGCACTACAATAAAATCTACACTAGCACTTCAATAAAATTATCTACACTAAAAGTGGTAATGGAGCTCTAGGCCATCTTCTTTTGGATAAGTTTATTGGACGCCTCGGAGGATCATCAGGGATGGAGGAGTAAGCAAGTCGGGGGACTAGTGGATTGGAGTGGTTATGGAGCTTACTATGGAAGGATAGGTATCTGGTCTGGGCTAAATCAAGCGGGGGACTAGTGGATTGGAGTGGTTTATGGAGCTTACTATAAGGGACATTAGAATCTTTACGGATAAGTTTATTTATAACAAAGTAAGGAGCATTAAGGATTTTTCGAAGGAATTGGGATGTAAGGATTGGATACGGGAAGAATTAGAAGGTTTAGTTCTAGTAAACTCCATATGTCCAAATAGGTCTTATAACTGTCATGTAAATAAGTCTTGTGTAGTAAATCGGAAGGTTTGGATGTTTGTCTAGTAAATGTTGAGGAAGTTTTCTGTCGTTATAGCCTTGTATGTGGAATCTAGATTAAACCTTTGTCCAGTTGGAGTCCTTGATAGCAAATTCGTTCAACAGGGATCAATGAGATATTATTAAAGGAAACTGTATTTATGAATTTAATTTGATTCTCCAATTTCGACACCATACAACATATATTAAAAAACAATTTTATAGTCTTTACAATAAAGTTTATTTTGAAAATATCTTATAACTGACAGATAGCAGGGAAATTCCTCTGTAATTGTTGGTATCATTTTTTGATCCTTTTTTATGCAGGGGATGAATTAGAGCAGTTGTCCATTCTTTTGGGATTTTTTCTTCTTCCCAAATATCCATCATTAGTTTTGAGATTATTTTTCTGAAATCATCTCCTGTTAATTTCCACATCTCCGCTATTACCCCATCTTCCCCTGATGCTTTGTTGTTCTTTAGTGCTGATATAATATCGTCTATTTCTTGATCATCAGGTGGATCTGAATCAATTTTTTCGGTGGTATATCTTTATATTGCCAGTCTATCTTTGGGCTTCTCACAGTTGAGTAGTTTTTCAAAATATTCTGCTAAGATACTACTGTTCCCCTCACTAGTCTGTGCCATTGTCCCTTTTCAGTACTATACCAGTGGGAGTGTATCCTTAAATTTTAATTTAATTTATGTATCCTTTAATTTAAGGCCGTTACGTGAAAAAAAAGAAGTTTATTTTAGTTTATACAGGCTTTATTCGGTGATGAGGTTTAGGAGCTATATTGATTTGAACAAAAAAAACAACATAAAAAAAAAAACATTTTGCTATGTATCAAACCTATATGGTTTAATTTGATAGAGATGACATTAGCGTGTTGCAAAAGGGGTAGCCCGTCGCGGGTGGTCCGGGGAGTCCGCGCCCTTTGTTGAGACTTTTTCTCTACCTGCCTATCCCTTAATCTTTATAATAATCTTTGAAAACGCCTATTGCAATACTGAACCGATTTTAATCAAATTTGCACACCGTGTGCAGTTTGATCCAACAAAAAAGATAGGATACCTTATATCTTAATTTAAAGTCGCAATATTATTTGTATATTATCTGTAAGTCACAATTATCTGTTAGCTCTATACGATTCTAACATATGGCGGTATAAGGTTATACTATTATATAAAAGGACAAGCAATGTTTCGTTTGTGTTCACTAACCGCCAAAAAACTACTGAACCAATCTCTACCAAATTTTGACTACATCATCTTTATAGGATGGTTTAGCAATAGTAAAATCTAATGATTTTCAACTAATTCTTTATTGAAAAATGAATAATAAGTGGGTAACAGTGAAGTTCAAAAATGGCGGCAATTGCCATCTACATGAAAGGTTAAAAGGTACAGTGTTACATAGAGGTGAACATTGATAATAAAATTTACTTATTTTCAATTAAATTGTTATAAAAACAGCTATATGGAGTGAAATATACCAAATTTTAACTACATCATGTTCATAGTTCTAGGTTTAGCAACAATGAAAATTTAAATGTACAATGTTGAGTGTTAGAAACGGGTTTTGCCACACTACCACATACTTTTATGGTTAGAAATTAAAATCCAACCAGATCAAATCAAATAAAATTATTTCTGTCGAATGAAAATTATTAAAAATCAAAATGCCGATCCTCAGCTGTTTAATATTGTGTGTAAAAATATGAATTTTGAACCTTTAGTTGTAAGCACTGATAATGCAGTTTCTTAATAGTCTCTGTCCATCTGGATTACCAACTCATATATTAAAATTGAAAATTGGTTGTCTAATTATGCTTTATGTTATCTTCAAATACCTAATCGATCTAAATTTAACAAAGTTAATAATGGCTGCCATGCGTGAAAATATTATCAAAAACATAATTTTCAATTGTTCACTTTAATACAAGATTTTTATCGATAAACAAAAAATCAATTATTAGTTAAAATTCCTCGACGGGGGATGATGAAGTTATATATAGAAGGACAAGCCATTTCCGTTCGTGATCCCTAACCGCGAAAACTATAGAACTATTCTGTACATCATCTTCATAGGTTAAGGAAGGTTTAGCAATAATAAAATTTACATATTTCCTCTTAAATTACTGTTTATAAAGCGATAAATATGTGGTGGGTAGTAAAGCGAGCGCCATTCAAGAGAGGTTACAATGATCCAGTGTTAATTATAGCTAGAAATTGATAATAAAATTACTAAATTAAATTAATTTGTTATCCAAAAAGCTATAAATATGTGGTGTGACGTGTGGATTCCAGTGAAATTTAAAAATCGAATATGTGGCAAGCGACAATAGCATTTTAGTAAAACTAATGAACCTATCTGAACCAAATTTTAACTACATCATCTTCATAGTTCTTGAAAGATTTACAATTAGAAAATTTACTATAATAATAACTTATACTATTATATAAAAGGACAAGCCATTTTTCGTTTGTGATCACTAACCGCGAATATTACTGAACAAATCTGTACTAAATACTAACTACATCATTTTCAAAATTCTAAGAAGGTTTAGCATTATTAAAATAATATTATTGCAATGGTAAAATTTAGAATAACTAAAATTTAAATGTACAATTTTGAGAGGCAGGAACGAGGTTTGCCACACTGTCATATACTTTTATAGTTCGAAATCAACATATAACCAGATGAAATCAATAAAGTTATTTCTGCCGAATACAAATTATTACTAACTCAAAATGTAGATCCTTTGCTTTTTTATATCGTGTGTAAAAATATGATCCGCGGGCCTTTTGTCGTAAGCACTGATAATGCAGTTTATTTTCCGCAAGAGTTTCTTAATAGTCTTTATCCATCTTGATTACCAATTAATACATTAAAGTTAAAAATGTTATGCCTAATGGTGCTTATATGTAATCTTCAACCACCTGATCAGTGCAACTATAACTAGATTAATAATTACTGCTAAAAAATCATTGAAGAAATAATGCTCAACCACATGCAAAAATACAAGAATCTTATCGATAAACAAATAAAACTTTAATTTTTAGTTTAAATTATCTTTAGTTATGAGGGCGGGCGAAGCTGCGACGGGAATGCTAGTATATTGTAGATCTTAGTGCTGTTCTTTTAAAAAAAGGATTTTTAGCAATTATATAGTCGTTCATTTGTTTAAAATTCATTAATGAGAAATAATTAAATAAATAATTAGACAGACCGTATTCATTTATATTGTAGAGATTTTTTATCTTTGTATTAGTTAATTGTTTGAAAATGTTTCTAGAATTGCTTAAGTAGTAATTGAAAGATTCGTTAATGTTCCAAGGTATGATAAAATAAATATAAAGCGATTTGTGCGGAACATCGTAATTTAAATAATAATAACGTTATAAAATATATTGTTTCATATGAAAAAATAGTTCAAAACCATGTAGGAGTATAAATTGATTTTCTGTAACATTAAAAATAATAGACCTACCTATAACCAAAGCATCATAAATTAGTTTACGAAAGTAGAGTCACTTAAGAATGATTCCTTTTCCTAACTGTCATTTTTATATGTCAACCCATAATGGAATATATATGGTTTTAGTTCAACCGTCATTTATTCACCATTTGCATGCCACTCATTAATTAATATGTTTGTTTACCCTTATTTATAATTAACATACACAATTATCTGGCCCCACGATCACCTTCTGGAGAAGAATTAATTAAATCAATTTATTATTTAAATAATACATATTTATCATTTGTCAGGAGATTAAGTCCTGGCTGGCATCCCGATAATTAGATTAATGCTGATCCGGACTCAAACAGAGACGGACATAGCAATTTGAAACCTATATTTTCTCTCAACTTGGTCTACTTCGAAAAATTGATTACTCGAAGTTCATTTGGTCACCTTTCTACTTCGACTTATCGAGTTTTGGCTATATCTGACCAACAAGGGGAGGGCGCACTCAGTCTCTCACGGATCTTTTTTGCAACTTTTTTGGAGGTTCCTGGTCAAAAAATATTGAACACGTATTTTGTTGTTCCGACCAATGGGCCCTAGAACCCGAGAAAAAAAATAGCATTAAATTAATTTATTTTATATCTCGAGTTTAAAAAATGATATCGACATGATTCCTGCACCATGATTTTTATTTTTGATTGAGGATTTAAGATAAAGTACAGCCACTCCATAGATTTTGGGTTAGGTTAATTAAATTGTAAAAAATGATTAGATTTTCAAGCAAACTACCGCTATAGATTTTTAACACAAAAATTGACGTCAGATTCTAAATCAGAACTCTCAAAAACATTGAAAAACGTTTATTCAATAAAAACAAAAAAAATAATTTTTCACCCTCTTCAAGGGAAAGAAATTTTTAAAACAATTATTGGTTACTTTCCTTTAAATAGCTTATACTTTGTCACGCAATTCACTGGTTGGTATCGCTGGAAAGAGGACAGCCTCGGCTTTCTTTTGAAAGATATTAATGCAAATTTCGATCAACAAAAACCTATTAAAAAAATTGGCAAATCCGAAAAACATATTTATTTTTAACTTGAGTTTGAAACCAGATAGGAAAATGAAACCAAAGACATTTCAAGAGTATTACCACCCTATATTTTTTATAAAAATATGAAGTTGATACGTTAAACCGTCTAGACGTAATTCATGTGTTTGTCAATTTAAACAAAAATTGCCTAATTTGATCAGGCTCATTTTGAAGCTTACGAATTTTCATTTTTATTTTTGGATGAAATTTTGTATTTAAGGGTCCTTTTTAATACTAAATTCGAATCCGATGTCGGTTCTTGTTAAAAAAAAAGTATATTGAACGTAGTTAAATGAAAAAATGATATTTTTTCGTTTCTATTGAATAAACGTATTTCAATGTTTTTGAGGGTGCTGAATTAGGATCTGACGTCAATTTTTGTGTAAAAAAAATTATAGAGGTAGTTTGCTTCAAAATTAAATAATTTTTTTTTAGAATTTAATTAACCTTAACAAAAATCTATGGAGCAGCTGTATTTTTCCTTAAATCCGCAATCAAAAATGAAAATCTTGGTGCAAGAATCATGTTGTTATCATTTTGTAAACTCGATATATAAAATATTTTAATTTAATGCTATTTTATTTTTTTTTCTTGGCTTCTAGAGCCAATTGGCCGGAACGACAAAACACGTGTCTAATATTTTTTGACCAGGAACCTCCAAAAAAATTGCCAAAAAGATCTGTGAGAGACTGAGTGTGTCCTCCCCTTGTAAGTATATCTCTACGATATACCTGCGTGATACAATATTTCTGAAAATATCGATATTTTTGTATAATACCCATATCTACTTGTAGACGTGTTATCTCTTGTGGAACTGCTTTACAAAATACAATCACTTGTTCCTTAAAAAAATAACTGTTGTAAATATATTCACTGGAATAGATGGCTAGAATTCATCTTGCTTTCCATAGGCAGCCCCCCCTGTAATCAGTAGAAAGCGTGTTACTTAAGCGGACAATTATGTTTTCGACACTACCGTAACATTGCTAAGAATAAACTCTTGTAGACTTATCATATTATCTTGCTTTATGTATACATATTATATAATAATCTTTTTTTTTTAGTTAATAAAATAAAAATAAAAAATTATGCTCAGCTCAGATGTTCGGATAACATCATAATGATTACGACATGAATACATCTTAACTATACTATTATATAAAAGGATAAGCCATTTTTCGTTTGTGATCACTAGCCGCAAAAACTACTGAACAAATCTGTACCAAATTTTAACTACATCTTCTTCATACTTCGGAAAGGTTTTAGCAATAATAAAATTTACATATTTTATCTCTTAAATAGTTATTAAAAAAAGATAAATATGTTGCCCGCAGTGAAGTTCAAAAATTGACCGATAGGTGGTGAGCTCCATTCCATAGAGGTTACAAATATACGGGTTATACAGGGTGAGTATCTCAGTGTAAAAAAAAACAATTGGGTGGAAATAGATCAAAAATGTAGCAAAATACCGCAGATCTCACCTTTCTATTCCAATCCGTTACATATATATGAAAAATCAAAGACTTTTTTGAGGAAACCACGTTTTTTTCCATAAAAGCTGTAATATCTCCATTTTGTTTAAATATTTTTAAATACTAAATAATAAATAAATAAATGTAATATCATATGATCCTTTGATCTGGTGTCGCTTTACTGACAGTTTTCCTTTATTTTCTATTAAACAATAATTTATTTCATTGCTTTTTATTCCAATAAAGACTTTATTATGTTTAAAATGCACATTTCCATTAAGGGATTGTCATGATGTTTTATTAACACAAGTAACTGATTTGTATACCAAATGAGAACACCATGTTTTTTCGGTTTCAAAAATTTCTCCATGAAATCGAAACAGAATTATTACGTATAACATATCATTCGAAAGCTTATTAAATTTGCAAGTTTTTGTGAGGTTTGCAGTTTTGTCGATAGTTTTTTCGAAAAACGGTGAGCGTTGGAGTAATTAAGACATTGTGACTTCCCCACATAAGGTGAAGATCAAGCTGTACTTTAGATCCTAAGTTTGTATAATTCAAGGTTACATGTACTCTGCTTTTATGGAAAAATTTAAAAATACTTATATTACCGAAAAAATGTGATCAAAATTTGAAAAAAAATTTAAACAAAAAAGTGTAGCCAAATGATATTACAGCTTTTTTGGAGGAAAGAAAAAAAAACGTGGTTTCCTCAAAAAATTTCCTATAAGTCGGAGTAATTTAACCTTGATTTTACACATAAATTTTAGGCCAGTTCAGGTATTCATAATAACAACAGCGACTTTGACCTCTCTCAGTACTAAGCACATTATCGCTATTTCATAGTTATTTTCCTGTTTATTTTGAAATGGGAGGGGATTATTGTTTATTATTTTATTTTTATTTTGATATAATGATTGAAAGTTTGATTTGGAAATTAAGAAGCTACAGAGATAAAAGTGTCACTATCATTAGAAAGACCCTTGCTAATATTGCTTATCCTTAGCTTGAGGGCCCATTTTATTTATTGGGATTATTTTTTTCTGTTTGGCAATAACCCTGCGAAGATGGCAACGTTCACAAATGGTGAGTACGCTGACATACATTTTTTGTATGGTTTTTGTAATGGAAACGCGAGTGCAGCGCGGCGGGAGTACCAACTTAGGTTTCCAGATAGGCGCCTCCCCTCTACGATAGTGTTTTCACGAACTCATCAACGTTTATCTGAAACAGGTTCCGTTCATAAGTTACGTCAAGAATTGGGACAAGTTCCTCATGATGTTGAACTCGAAGAGGAAATTATTGATATAGTAAATGAAAATCCCAGTGTTTCATCAAGAGACTTGGCCCGTGAAATTGGTATCTCCCAAAGGTCAGTTATCAACATTTTGCACCGAGAACATTTTCACCCATATCATTTCACACAAGTACAAGGGCTAGAACCTAATGATCATGTACATAGAATACAATTTTGCCGCTGGCTTTTAAATAGAGACATTCAAGAACACCAGTTTCTGAGGAAAATTTTATGGACAGATGAGTCTCTTTTTACAAGGGAAGGAATTTTTAACGTCCACAACCGGCACTACTGGGCAGCTGAAAACCCACATATGGTTCAAGAAGCATCTTTCCAGCATCGTTTTACAGTGAATGTGTGGGCTGGGATAATAGGGGACCGACTCATTGGGCCACATTTTTTTGCCCAGCAGATTGAATGGAGAAAGTTATTTGGATTTTTTACAAAATATTCTACCACAACTTATTCACGACATTCCACTTGATGTTCAGCAAAACATAATATTCCAACACGATGGTGCTCCTCCACATCATTCGGCAGCAGTACGGGAATGGCTGAACCAACGATATTCGACCTGGATAGGTAGAAATGGTGTGATACATTGGCCAGCTAGGTCACCTGACTTAGCTCCAATGGACTTTTATGTGTGGGGCTACATAAAAAGCGAGGTATATGCCAGAGAAGTGACCAGCATTGAGGTCCTAAAGACGAGAATTCTGGAGGCCGGAGCCAAATTGCAACAGCGTCTGACTTTAGCAGTGACCGTAGGGGCTGTGAGAAAGAGAGCAAGAAGCTGCATTCGAAATAATGGAGGACATTTTGAAAATTTAATAAAATAACGGACTCTGGCGGCGCTTTATTGACAGTGATTCTTTTATTTTCAAATTAACAAATTTTTTCTTTGCTTTTTATTCTAATGAAGTGTTTCTTTTATTTAAAATACAGATTTTCATCAAGCGATTATCATAATGTCTTATTTACCAAAGTACCTGATTTGTATGCTAAATGAGAACACCATGTTTTTTTCGGTTTCAAAAGTAAATTTCTCCATGAAATTAAAACAAAATCATTACGTTTAACATATCATTTGAAAGCTTATTAAATTTGTAAGTTTTTGAGAGCTTTGCAGTTTTGTGGATTGTTTTTATGAAAAGCAGTGAGCGCTGAAGTATTATAAGAAATTGTAACTTCCCTAAATTAGGTGAAGATAAAGATATTTTTTAGGTCCCAAGTTTGTAAAATTCAAGGTTAAATTACTCCGATCTTATAGGAAATTTATTGCTAAATCCGAAAATGTGATCAATATTTGAAAAATATTTAAACAAAAATGGAGATATTACAGCTTTTATCGTAAAAAACATGCTTTCCTCCAAAAAATCGTTTATTATTTCACCATATATCTGCAACGGATTGGAATAGAAAGGTGAGGTCTGCGGCATTTGGCTACACTTTTGATCTAGTTTCACCCAATTTTTTTTTTTACGCTAAGAGATACTCACCCTGTATATGCAACGGATTGGAATAGAAAGGTGAGATCTGCGGCATTTTACTACATTTTTGATCTAGTTTCACCCATTTTTTTATTTTTTTTTTACACTAAGAGGTACTCACCCGGTATATAGCTAGAAATTGATACTAAAATTTGCTTAATTCCATTATACTATTATAAAAAAAGCTATAAAAATGTGGTGTGATGCGTGGATTCCCGTGAATTTTAAAAATCGAACGATATTTGAGCTAGCATCATTCTGAAACAGTTTTAGTAACATTATTTAACCCATCTGAACCAAATGTTAACTACATCATCTTCATAGTCCTTAGAAGGTTTACAATAGTCAAATATACTATATTAATAATTAATTGAAATATATAGTATTAAGTGACAGGAAGGAGTTTGTCACACTGGCCCAAACTTTTAAGGTTAGAAATTAAAATCTAACCAGATGAAATCGATAAAATTATTTCTTCCAAATAAAAACCATTACCAAATCAAAGCTTCAATCCTTTACTTTTTATTGTGTGTGAAAATATGATCGATGGGCCTTTAGTTGCAAGCACTAATAATGCAGTTCATTATATGTAAGAGTTTCTTAATAGTTTCTGTCCGTCTGGATTACCTACTCATATATTAAAATTGAAAATTGGATGTCCAATTATGCTGAATAACATTAGTCAATATTATGATATTCTATATATACAGGGTGTTCAATATTCGATGGCCATCCCCTATTTTTTCCACAGTTTTTGAAATGATTCTCTCAGGGTCTTAAAAGAGTCAAATAAAGTTTCTTTTCAGGTTATAGTCTGCTCTTCAACCTTCTTTGAAATTAAGGTCTTTCCGCGACTGATCATTAATTAAATAATGTTGCATCTCCCTGTTTTTTTTGTAATTAATAAGTGATTTCAGTATCAATTCTAGAAATTATCACTATTCATATACCATTCGAAAGGGTTTGTGTGTAGAAGTTTTTTTTGAGCAGTGCACGTTAGTAAAATTTTTGAGAAAAATGAGTCAAAGTCTTGGAACGGAATTGGAAACTTGCTATTTCATATGTTTGGATCAATAAGTTAAATTTTGAACGCTGCTATTTTGAAATTGAAATAAGTTTATTTCTTATTATTATAAATAATAAATAAGTTTATTCTTCTTTCTAATGAGCATATTGAAATTGCTCTAAATTTAATAGTTCGGAAAATATAGACAATTATTTGACAAAAAGTAGAAATTTCTTGAAAAAACATAAAATTAAAAATGTCTATAAAATGGATGAGAATCGAGCTATAGTTTATTTGAAATTTTTTGTCGCAAATGATGCCTAGAATCGCCTCTCGAAGTTACTGCAGTCTTTTGCTGAACAACCTGTATATACAGGGTGTTCAATATGCGATGGTCCCCTTTTTTTTTTCCACATTTTTTGAAATTTTGAAACGAAACTCTTAGGGTTTTAACTGTGTTAAATTAAGTTTCATTTCAAGTTATAGTCTGCTCTCCAACCGTCTTCAGTTCTTCTCCAGCGATCCTAACTCGGGAATTCCCAATGGAATGTGGTAATTTTTACGACGGATTTCGATTGAAAATCAAATTTTGAATCGATTTTATACCGGTGAAATTTTTTTATCCGGGCACCGTTTCGCCACAAATTGTGAAAAAAATCATTTTAAGAAAATAAGTAGTCTAAAACTGGTATTGTAAAAATAAAATAAACTTTTAACAAAAATTTCTTCAGCTCTTCTCCAGCGACCTTAACTCGGGAATTCCCAATGGAATGTGGTAATTATTACGACGGATTTCGATTTTATACCGGTATTTTTTTTTTTTATCCGAGGCATTGTTTCACCACAAATTGCGAAAAATCATTTTAAGAAATAAGTAATATAAAACTAGTATTGCAAAAATAAAATAAACTATGAACAAAAATATGAATATGAGCGGCAAGAACAGGTCGACTTGGAAGGTTTCCCACGAGAGGCTCAAATCGTCGACAAGCCCGTGCTGAAACTAATATTATTTATGTACTGGCTATGGTGGAAGCGTGTCCTCATCGGACCATTCGGGACAAAACCAGGGATACCCACTTAATGACAGTACCTTAGCCTCAGTTTCTCAGCATCTTGGGGAGTTAGAGCCTGATGAAGTGAAATGCTGTGCGGCCTCATACGGTGTTGTTTTAGAATGGCCCACACCGTTCCAATGCTTAAGTGGGTATCCCTGGCTGTCTCGAATGCTCCGATGAGGATACGCTTCCACCGTAGCCAGTACATAAAGGATATTAGTTTCATCACGGGCTTGTCGGCGATTTGAGCCTCTCGGGGGAAACCTTCCAAGTCGACCAGTTCTTACCGCTCGTCGTACCAGTCGCGGAAAGGCCTTAATTTCATATTTTTGTGAAAAGTTTATTTTATTTTTACAATACCAGTTTTAGACTACTTATTTTATTAAATTGATTTTTTCACGATTTGTGGCGAAACAGTGCCCGGATAAAAAAATTCACCGGTATAAAATCGATTCAAAATTTGATTTTCTATCGAAATCCGTCGTAAAAATTACCACATACCATTGGGAATTCCCGAGTTAGGGTCGCTGGAGAAGAACTGGAGAAGTTTGGAGAGCAGACTATAACCTGAAATGAAACTTAATTTGACACAGTTAAGACCCTGAGAGTTTCGTTTCAAAATTTCAAAAAATGTGAAAAAAAAAGGGGGGCCATCGAAGACTGCAGTAACTTCGAGAGGCGATTCCAGGCATCATTTGCGACAAAAAATTTCAAATAAACTATAGCTCGATTCTCATCCATTTTATAGACATTTTTAATTTTATGTTTTTTCAAGAAATTTCTACTTTTTGACAAATAATTGTCTATACTTCCCGAACTATTAAATTTAGAGCAATTTCAATATGCTCAATAGAAAGAAGATCAAATTTCCTTTGAAATAAACCTATTTGAACTTCAAAATAGCAGCGTCCAGTATTTAACTTATTGATCCAAACATATGAAATAGCAAGTTTCCAATTCCGTTCCAAGACTTTGACTGCATTTTTCTCAAAAATTTTACTAACGTGCACTACTCAAAAAAAACTTCTACAGATAAACACCTTTCGAATGGTATACCATGAATAGTGATAATTTTTAAAATTGATACAAAAATCACTTATTAATTACAAAAAACAGGGAGATGGAACATTATAACACAACTCCTTTCCATAATATTAGGTTTTTATTCTTTTTGCTCCACTCTTCGACTTTGGCTCGAGTCTTTTATTGACTTAATATCCAAGTCAATAAAAAAGAAATTGAATTATTAAATTAATACAGTCAATTTTTCCAACATCATAGATAATAAATAAATTATTAGCCATAAAGCTGAAATCATTACCACTTCAATACTCAACTCTAAAGTCGATGAAATAATATTCATATAGGTACTATGGCAAAAATATAAAAGTTTTTTCTTCTATACGTCAACTGATAATAATAAGTAAAATGAATATAATTATATCTTCTAGCCTTGTTTAGTTATGATTGATACCGTTAAGAATCGAAATCATCTAATAAGAAACACGCAATCCTACGTTAGATTCTCATTGCCCTTGAGATTAAAAAAACAAAAAAAACAACTTGAGCAATGGTTCTCAAAACAAGTTTGGGAGGTTCGCTCCAAGCTACGATTAAACCTTTTGCTCAAACCGTGTATTATGTTGTGGCTATCTGGGCCTTACTTGTTTATATTATAACAAATTTATGAATACTACAGGGTGAGTATCTCTTAGTGTAAAAAAAAAAATAGGTGAAACTAGATAAAAAATGTAGTTGTGTTGTATTCTTCAACACAATATGCAATCAGAAGCTAACCACAAAATTGAGGTCTATGTTCATTATCATTGGGTTTTAAACCTTACATTGAAAATTTAATAAAATAAAATCCTAAATAATAATAATAAATAAATAAATGTAATAACATAAGATCCTCTTCTCTGGTGGCGCTTTATTGAAAGTTTTCCTTTATTTTCTATTAAACAATAATTTTTTTCTTTGCTTTTTAATCCAATTAAGAGTTTATTATGTTTGAAATTCATATTTTCATTAAGGGACAGACATAATGTTTCATTTACACAAGTAACTGATTTGTATGCCAAATGAGAACACCATGTTTTTTCGAATTCAAAAGTAAATGTCTCCATGAAATCGAAACAAAATCATTACGTTTAACATATCATTCGAAAGCTGATTAAATTTTCAAGTTTTTGTGAGATTTGACATTTTGTGGATAGTTTTTTCGAAAAACGGTGAGCGTTGAAGTAATATAAGACATTGTGACTTCCCCAAATAAGGCGAAACTCAAGCTGTTCTTTAGATACCAAGTTTTTAAAGTTCAAGGTTACAGGTATTCAGTTATCATAGAAAATTTAATGCTAAATCCGAAAATGTGCCCAAATTTGAAAAATATTTAAACAAAATGGAGATATTACAGCTTTTATGGAAAAAAAACGTGGGTTCCTCAAAAAAGTCTTTGATTTATCGTATGTCTGCAACGGATTGGAATAAAAAGGAGAGATTTGCGGCATTTTGCTACATTTTTTATCTAGTTTTACCCAATTTTTTTTTTTACACTAAGAGATACTCACCCTGTATAATATGTAATATATATAATATTTTTACTGTAATATATTTCATATTGTTTTTGATATAAATGTTAACACTATTGCTATCAAACACCAGTACTCGAAAATAATGGGGTGAGTCAGAACAAATGACCGTTTTATAGGTAAAAATCAAAATTTCTTTTTCTTCTACTTATAATAAAATAATCAATGAAATAAAATAATCAAAATATAAACCATTGTGATCCATGGTTTGAGGCCATCTGGAAGCCAGCTGTAGAATTCCTTCATGGTACCACTCTTTGGGTTTTGAATCGAAGAATTCACGAACCCCATTTTCAGCTTCATTTAAGTTTTTGAATGTTTTTCCATGAAGGGAATGAGCCATTGATTTGAGCAGATAGTAGTCTGATGGTGCAAGATCTGGACTATTTGCCGGGTTTGGGACAAGCTCGATTCTATCCACATTAGCTAGTTTTTCTTTTGTAAGACGAAAGGTGCGGGGTCTGGCATTGTCTTGTTGGAACAAGACTTGCTTCCTGTTGACTAAACCTGGATACCGCTGAACCAAAACATCGCATATTTTCTGCAGTTGTTCTGAATAGAGTTCTGGATTTCTAGAACTACCTCCAGGTATGAACTCTTAGTGTATGATCCTGATGACCTTCCTTTCATTCAAACAGTCTTCATCCTCAAATTCAAGCACTAAAACTATAATTGTGAACAAAGGAAAGTTAACAAAGTACTGAGTCTGGATAGAGGGCATGCTGTTTATCAAATGATTTAGACGGGATCAAACATGAACTTCTTATCACAATTCTTAGCTCCCGGATGAAGAGAGGAATTATGATGCAAAGTTCAAACACAAAGAAAACGGTCATTTTTTCTGACTCATCCCATTAATATCGAACTGTTACATAAAGAGACAAGCCAGTTTTCGTTTGTGAATTATATTCAATAGAAACTGAAAAATATGCACAAATGTATGTAAATATATATGGTAAAATGTACAAATAAATACCAAAAATATGCAATTATCTACATTATTTAGACAAATTTAAAAAAACGTACTTTTACATACTTATACTTATCCAAGTACAAACTCAAGTTTAAGTAACTAATTGTTGAAAAAGGAAATAACTGGAAGAAGAGTATTAAAAATTAAGACGAATGATACAGAATGCATAAATGCATACAGAAGAAACTTACAGACTATTTTAAATTATTTTATTTATTACTTATGTATTTTATTATGATTTATTTGCATTAGTATCTCCGTTTCTGTTAATTTGTCTTTGAATAAATTATTAAAAATTAAAACATTAAGTTGTTTAAAATTAACTACCGTTACACACATACAAACACATATATACATATATAGAATAAACAAATACTCGAATAAATATTTTTCGTAAACTCGATATCTCGAAAATATTTCATCTCGATAGCTGGATGTAAAGGGGGTAGCGGGATAAGATAGGTCTGGCGGCCCCCACGGATTTTATTCAATCGACCCCAAAAGCTTGAAGAGGGCCAATTTGGCGTTTTCAAGTAAACACGAGTTAACAGAACCGAGAGTACCTTTTTCATGATATATTTACGTTGCCCTGTTGAATTTATTTAGTATTAAAATGTAAAAATCATATTACATTTCTTTAGTTTGACTTTTTCGAGAACCCTAATTTGATAATTTTTTCAGCTTACTCCGAAATGCCTCCAAAAAAACGAAAACATGAACATGACGAAAGACGCGTGAAATGCAATCTGCTGTTCAGATGTGACACCGGGCAGAAAAAAGTTATTACTTCAAAAGAAGAAGCCAACTCTTTATCGGTGGAGCTGGACAAAGAAAAATATGTAGGAAACGTTCTGTACGGAAAATGTCGTCGTTCAACTTGTCTAGTCATAAATAAAGCATTTTTGTTGATTATTTATCAAAAATTAGAAATATAACAATTTTATCACTTGTTGACAGCTTTTTTGACAGCTGTCAATTGTCAGAATATATTTTTGACATCAAATTCGTGATCAGCGACCTCGAAAACCCCTATATGAACTATTTTTCATTTATTTAATTAAATATTGACTTATTCTGTAGCCTTAATTGCATAATTTAAAATTTACGTTTTACTTAAACCGATTTGTCGCGGACTACAAGCAACCAAATTCAAGTTTATCGGCGTCATTTTGAAGAGGAAGAGTGTAACTTTAAATGCTATTTAGGCCGTTCTTTTTCATTGAGTCAGCACCAAAATACCATAGAGTTTTTACTGTAATATCCCGATTATTTACGTTTTATTTGGATATTAAGCTATGTTTCATTCAATGATAAAATCTGAAAATATTCAGGGAACATCTTCACATCCCAAACAAAATTTTACTTGCGTTGGAACCGCTTAAAAATTAATTTGAACTCTCTAAAAAAATTCAAATATCAAAAAGCACGTTTTTTTCCCTTGTGGGGTTTCAGGGCGGAGATGGAGGTTCGGAAAAAATCTCAAAAATTTTCTTTTTCGGCCCTCTTCAAGGTTTTGGGGTCGCCTAAATAAAATCCGTGGGGGCCGCCAGGCCTATCTTATCCCGCTACCCCCTTTGTTCACTATTCAACTTTGACTTATCGAGTATTGACTGTACCTTGAGTGCCTCAATTTTATATTTTTGAAAAAAAAAAAAAAAAAAAAAATTTTTTTTTTTTTTACTAAATGATTCACATGTTTAATAGAAATCCTAATTTTTGTTTATTACGATAAGATTTAACAGTGTGACAGTGAGTTATAAATAAGATTTCTGATCTATGCCTCCAGGATATCTGGAATTCCAGAGTTCCCAAACCGGATAGATGGAATCTATGAACAGCTGTTATATAATCGAGGCCTGCTTGAAAGTTGTTTTAATATTAACATTGACCTTGGACCACTGGAATAGTTCATCCATCTTGGCTTAATTATTAACATTTTGTTTGTATGTTTTTATTATCTATAATTATTCAGGTTGAAGGACTGCACGTGTTGTTAACGATATAATATGGAAATAGGAAAGCAATAAAGTTGATCGAGTCGCTCCTGAATGATCGGATCCACGAGGAATCGGAACAAAAGCCCTGACCAACTTAACCATGTAAAAAATCCCTGCCCTTGTAGGTTTTTTTTTTTACTCTTTTCTTAGCAATTCGAAGTATTTACTTCATAAAAAATAGCGTACATGACTTTGACTTCGATACATTTTATTTCCCTTAATTAATTAACTATTAATTGAAATTTACTATTATACACAAACATTTCAGTATATTTAAAGGTAATGTTTATAATAGCATGTTTTTTTCTTGTAACGCAACAACCTATTTGTAGCACTTCTTTGAAAGTTCTATTTCAAAAGATCTCGAGGCCACCTTCTTTTCAGTCAAGGTTTATCTGAGATTGAGCCCTAGAACGCCAACCTTCTCTCTACACCCTATTTTACCAACTATTCATCATATTGTCGAATATATTTTTATTTTAATATAATTTTTGAAAAATTCTATTAATGAGATTTTCTTTCACGAGAGTTATTATTCCTGTAATAAAAAAAAAAAAAATGAAAAATTCTATCAAGTTTTATGGGGGGCTGGGGATATATTAAAAAAAAGAAAAACTTCCTAACAATTTTTATTTTAAAATACTACAGTCAATGGAGAGATCGACTCCGGGCTTGTTCTGTTTGTTTTTTTCTATCTAATGATTTACAAAATGTGAGGCGGTTTCAAGATTAAATAAGTAGCAAGGGAAAAAATGAATTGAAAACGATTTTTTTTTTTTTTTTTTTTTTTTTTTTTTTTTTTTTTTTTTTTTTTTTTTTTTTTTTTTTTTTTTTTTTTTTTTTTTTTTTTTTTTTTTTTTTTTTTTTTTTTTTTTTTAATAGTTGCCAATTTACAAAAAAAAAATAAATAAATAAAACAAACAAAAAATAAACCTGACGAATTACAGGATAAGACGAATTATCGAGTGACGAAATAACAAGTCCCCACTGTGTATCACTAACAACTCAGTTGTCTTCTGACATGATAGCATTATCCAGCGAAGTGACTCTCATGTGAGAAACGAGGTTTGTCCCACTGTCATTAGATTTTAATGTTAGAAATTAAAATCCAACCGGATGAAATCGATAAAATGGTTTCTGCCGAATAAAAATTATTACGAAATCAAAATGTTCATCCTTTGCTTTTTGATATTGTGTGTAAACACATTATCCAAGAGCCTTCAGTTGCAAGCTTTCATAATGCAGTCGTTCGTTATCCGCAAGTTTCTTAATAGTCTCTGTCCGTCTGGGTTACCAACTAAAATATTAAAATTAAAAAATGGATCAGTGCAATTTTAACTAGGTTAAAAAATACTGGTCACATGCATACTTCAATAGAAGATTTTTATCAATAAACAATTAAAAATTTAATTATTAGTTAGAAAACGAGGAAGTTCCACCTTGGGTATGCTAACCTTAGACCAGTGATCCTTTCAATACTTGCATTCGCTGATGACATTGTTATTTTCTCAGACAATGACAGGAATCTGCAATACAATGTTAACAGATTGAAAAATGAACTCCTCAAGATCAATATGGTTATAAACCCCACGAAAACAAAGGTAATGAGGGTTGGGAAGAGACCAAGGAGGATAATGCGTGCAATGAGAGCTGAAGATAAAGTCCTGGAACAGGTGAAAAACTTCAAATACCTGGGTGCACACCTCAATGAAAACGGTTACATTGACTCAGAGGTTAATGAACGAATCACAGCAGCGAGCAGGATGTTTGAAGCGGTTAAGAGAGGCTTCCTTAATAGGCGAGAGGTGGAAAGGAAAACAAAAGTGGCTGTATTCAGATCTACATTTCTTCCCATTCTAACGTACTCTTCGGGATCATGGACGCTAACAAAAAAGCATCAATACATAATTCAAGCGGCTGAAATGAGATTTCTCCGAAAGATAAAGGGGAAAAGAAGTAGAGATCGAATTCGTAACACCACTATCAGATCAAACCGTTAAACCTGCCACCGAATTAGTAGAGGAAAACCGGTTGAGATGGCTTGGACACCTCCTACGAAGGGATCAGAATAGAGTTGCCAATGAAGTGTAGGGCAAAAGTAGAAGGAAAGCGAGGAAGAGGCTGTCCTAGAAGTAAATGGGAGGACGAAGTTAAAAAGGACTTCCGAAAAAGAGGACTAGAATGGAACTGCAGAAAACAGCTAATAAACGACCGACTGAGCTGGAGAAGGCTCTATAGACGTCCTCCTCACACTGCTTAAGCGGTTCAATGAGGAATGACTATGATGATGAATTAGGGGGGGGGGTACTTGTCGTCTATAAACCTGTTTAATTATCTCATTGGCATGATCATAATGTTGAAATTATCAAAATCGTATGGAGGGGGTATGTTCTCTCGTTATTGTCATAAGTTGGCAGCCCTGCTTTGATGAAACCATGTCTTACTAGAATAGAGAAGTGGGGGATGTGCTAATCGGCAAGTGGAGGACTTCAAGAACCAGGTTAGTGTGTTTATTACTCTGATTGTCATAGTTGTTTTGCAAGGGTAATAATTTATAGCTGGAAAGAAAAAGATTACTGGCTCTATGCACTCGTAAATCTAATCAGTTAGAGGAAAAAGATTCGTTTTGTAGGTTTTGCAAAAAGTAGATTAATAGCTGATTTTTCTATTCTAATTTTCAACAATAGGTGTCTCTGGCTTGGTACCTAATAAGAAATATTTATAATTTTATTTTATAAATAATTGTATTATACAAAGCATTCACTTCTCTTTATTAATAGTAAAAACATGTTTTTTTTGCCGGTCATGTTTCGGGAAACAAAGGTCCGGTGTCATCAGACTGGCACTTCCCGGTAAACAGTATTTACAAATTTGACATGTCGTTCACTATTAAAATTTGGACGACCGGTAAAAAGCCGGCCGGCAAAAAGTCGGTACTATATTTGACATGTCGTTCACTATTGAAATTTGGACGACCGGTAAAAAAACCGGCCGGCAAAAAGTCGGTGTGTGTGCAAGCACCTAGCACACACTACATTTTCTTACATCAAAACAATACAATTCTAATTTCAATCTACTACAATACAATATTTCATCTCATTATAAATTTACCTTTAAAATAATCTCTTGGTGTTAACACACCGTGTCAGTTTCATTTACATTGTCAATAGAATAACTCTTCTACTTTATGGGTACAAGGGTCAATTGTACAATAATAACTATTGTTATTAGTACTAAGTTGGCCAATCTTATATTATAAATTTGTTAATTATACCAGCATATATAGATCCTATTTTATCTGTGTCCGTTTTACACGGTGTGTTAACACCAAGAGATTATTTTAAAGGTAAATTGCTTTGCAAAAGGTGGAGTAGTATGTTTTAAGATTCAGTATGGTCGAGATGGGTCCTGAGAATAAAATATCAAAAATGTGACTACATTTGATAAGAGGAAACATTTTGGGGGCAAAAAAACCCAACATTTTTGCACTTTTTTCAAATTTTTGCAAAAATCATATACAAAAATGCTTTAAATCGAAAAATATGTCATTTACAAAATTAAATTTTAATTAATTGTGCTTCTAAAGAAATCTCTTAAGTTGAATTTGATTTAGGCGTTTAGCCACAATCGATTGTCAAAAATCGACGAATTTCTCCAGCTTTCTCAAAAAGTTAGTTTTAGGCATGTTTAAGAGTCTATAACACAAAAATAGCTAACCCAATAAAAGAATGTTATATATTGATAGTTATAGATCATTAGATTTTGTCTAAGATAGATTTAATTCGGTTTGCTACTTAAGCGTGTTTTTTTAGTTTTTTAAACTATAATTTTTTCACGCCCACATTGGAGCGCTTAAAACAGTCCATAGGCATTTAAGTCTTCCGAGTAACTATAGATTTTGCTTTCAACATTCCTCTTGTTCTGTCAGAAACGTTTCATTTTTTCTGACCTGGCTGTCCTTTATAGTGTATTGTCTCCGTTCAAATGTTTTCAGTTTAAGTCTTATGGCTCTGTCCTTCAGAATCTTTTTCTCTTCTCTGTTTTTAATTTCTTGTTTTGTTATTTTTAACTCTTCTTTGAACCAATTATTTTTAGTTTTATTCTTCCAAAAGTAGTCAAATAGTTGTTTCAATAGTCTGGCTTCCATTACTCTTGATATGTGGCTAAAAAAGGTAATTCTACTTTTCCTCATTGACTACTGTATACAATATATACAATTAGCAGTATAATGGCATGTCCATAACTTGTGAAGAACTATTCATTAGGAGTACTTCAATGTTCTGTATTAGGAAGTCCATAGCCCATATTTTTTTTTAGACGCCTTTTTTTTTAGAGGGTTATCGGGAACCGAATGAAAAGCAAGTTGGGAGACTAGTGGGTGCGAGTAGGTATGTAGCTTGTGATTGAAGGAAAGGTATCTTGTTTTGACCAAAATTGCAACATATGGGGGATTAGATAAGTTTATTGTGATATAATATTATTATTATGATCTACATAATGTTATTAAGAAAATATTATAAGGGGCCGAGGTAGCCGAGTGAACTAAGACATGTGTAGTTGATATTTAAAGTTAAGCAATGTCGATTGTGGTCAGCACTTGGATGAGTGACCGCCCTCCAGATGAGCCCAGATACTCAGGCTAATACGGCGTGGGTTCGATTTCCACATGGGGTCAGAACACTGCCCTCACCCTGGAAGTCACAGGGAGGTAAGCGACCCCTGTGACTGATATCCGTTAGTCCGGCGTTAGACATATGGCTAATAACGCTATCCTGTAAAATCCTCCCCATTACGAAACTTTCAATCATTGTTCGCGCCAATCGGCGCTCTTGTGAAAGGGAATATATAGATTTACATAGTCACGCCCTCTACCGAATTCCTTGATTAATCGGCCCTTTAGTTTTACCATAGCTACCCAGAGGGCAGTTGACTTTGACTCTCAGAAACTAAAAGATGTGGCTTCTTATCGCATCCACTAATCCCTTCAGGAAAACTCCTCACTCTATCGCTGTCTCCGGAACCGGTACGAGCGACTTACCTTCTGCCCAAGGCCCTGTGGTCTTCCTGTCTATTTATCCCCAAGGCTAAAATTAGCCTTCCAAAATTTTGATTTCAAAGTGTTTCTCTTGATATTTAATAAAGACATAGTATCCCCTGCAAGTGAGTGGTGATTTGAGAGGAATATATCTTGACCGAGTATTTCAGCCCACAGGAATCATTTATCCGCCCGTGATTCTCTTGGAGGCCTCTCAGAGGTCGCGGAGGTACATCGGTGGCTCCACCGAGGTGAGTGATTTTCTCTTTAATATTTGGTTCAGTTATCTTCTGAATAAGGTTTCCCCAAAATTGCGAATACTCGTTTTTATAGCTTTACATACAAACCATTATCTAGAGGCTGCTGCGATTTCTGAGGAGTCGCATCAGGAAATATCACGATCAATGATCAAACAATCATCCTCAGAAAATCTGTGGTTAAAACAGAACCCTGCTTTAAGAAATCAGAAGAATATGCATGAAAGCGGAAGCGATGGCCCAAGATAAGCAGATGTGTAGCAGGCTGGTTAAGGTGCTCAAAGATCTACAAGTTCTGTAGAGCGATCAAAAAAAAAATAATATTGTGACCTTGGGATCTTCCTTTGTTTTTTTGTTTTTTTATTATGATATATTTTTTTTAATACTATATTCGTAATATAGCAGATTCAGAGGATTTTTTTGTTCAGACGTAAATATCAATTAATATATAAAAAAAAAAATTTGTTGATTATTAATGCCTAAAAATCTTTCATAACTAGAATTGAATGCTCTTTTATAAAGCGAGGCCAGCTTGAAGTGGTTAGAGTAATTCAAGCGTCACTGGGACTGATGACGCGCGCAGTATCATTTGGTCAAAACAAAGGTTTTCGTTTTGTTTCGCTAATTTATTTTGCACCTTAAATGTTGTTAATTGACAGGATTGCGAAGCTTTTGGGTCTAGTGCCAATCTAGGCCGCAATGACGAAACTTCTGCTCTTGAGTCAGATATGATTCCAGTTACAGCGCCTAAAACATCTAGATTGTAACTCTAATTGGAATAATAGTACCTCTCTTCGCATCATCTTAAAATTCCTGCGAAGCTTAGATTCATTTTGGATGCTAAGGGTATATGGAATTAAAAAAAAGTAAGAAATATAAGACTGTTAATGTCGGTCAGCGTTAAAACCGTGTACATACTTTCATGTTATTGTAAATATTAATAACTAAATAAATTTATTAAATTACTAGATTTCCCTGTCGGGGCTTCGCCCGCTCTTATAAATCAGGAACTTAAATAACACAGAACAACAAAAAAAAATGTTTTTGAAAACTTTGTTTACTTTAACAGCTTATTTTTATTGATTTTTGTGTGCTGAATCCAAATCTGGACTTTTTTTGTATCAACCATAGTTTTTGAGAAATTCGCTTTTTTTATATAATTTAAAAAAGCATATATAACTGTTTCATATAAATATAAAGCATTATATAACTGTTTCATGAGGCCTAACTTTATATGTAGAGGTGGTAAGAGAATGTTTCTGGGATCTACAAGGTTTTTGCGGAGAATGTTCTTCTCGCCGGGTTTTAAAGACTCCCTCACAGGCCAGTTCTTTGTGCACCAATGTTGATCCCTTGCTCTACTGTCCCATTCACACAAAAAACGTGGAAATTTGGTAAAACCGCCTTGCTGAAGCATGCATGTTACTTTCAAGTCACCACATATCATCCAACCTTGAGCAGAATAGCCAATTTTATTCAACACTATTTCTAGGTTTTCATAGCTCTCTTTCATATGTACAGAATGGCCAACAGGTACAGATGCATAAGTGTTACTATTGTGTAATAAAAACAGCTTTTAAACAAGTTTTGGAAGAATCAATAAACAGCCTCCAGTCTTCTCTTTTGTGTTTAACACCAAACTCTTTGATCAGACCTGGAATGTCTGAGCAGTATACTAAATCACCTTTTTGTTCAAAAAATTTCGAAAACTGCTGCTCTCTCTTCCTATACACATATATGCTAGTTCAACTGCTAACAAGTTCTTTTCTTTTAGTCTAGAAACAAGCAATTCAGCTTTTTCTTTTGTTAACCCAAGATTCCTAACTAAGTCGTTAAGCTCAATCTGAGTAAACAGTTTAGACTATATATTTGCTGTAGCACATTGCAACTCTTCATCATCTTGCTCATCTATATCTATATCTGTTTCAGCAGTGCTGCCAACTCTTCTACATCCAGCACAAATTATTTTACAATTTTATTTGTAGCATATAAAAGCTGTTAAATTCTGCAATAAGTCAACAAATTTAATATATTGATGTGCAAATTTGAAAAAATGGTGGGTGACACGGCTTAATAAGTGTCATATTTGGATTTAGCACCCTAAAAAACAGAATAATAAGGTGTTTTAAGTAAAGAAGTTTTTTCATCGTTGGCCTGTGTAATTTTAACAAACAATTTGTTGTTATTTGTTTGCATTATTTCTTCAATAAAATTTTCACGCATAGTAACAATTTTTGACCTGTCTAAAATTTCACAGATTAGGTGTTTTAAGATTACGGTTAAAGTATATATTTTTTTTCTTTCTTTACCTTAATTCACAACTGTCAAATACATAAAATAGTCCAGTAAAATAAGGCCCCAAAATGCCGTTTTCCGTTCGAAAAAATTTAAATGAACAGTGTTGAGTGGTATAAATGATGTTTGTCCCACTGCCATATACTTTCATGGTTATGGAAAACAAATTCGGTTTTTTACTTATTACGACTTCAATTAATTAACACTTTCTTAGAAGAATGCTTCCCTTTCGTATTATGGGTAAAAAATCGAAAATAATCGATATTTTGGGATTTTTTTTTTGTTATTTTTTTTTAGAGACTTTGTGTATGAAGCCGACGGCTACCGTGGTAGCAAACTTTAAATTCGAATTCAGCAAACCAAAAAAAACATAATGATCCGTTGAGAATAAAAGTTCGGCAGTTTTTTCTTCACCAAACTCTTATTTTACTAGACTAAAATGACAACCTGAGAATCTGATAGCGTAAAACAATGAGAAGGTAAAGCATAATTGGACATCCGATTATTTATTTTAATGTATGAATTGGTTATCCAGATGAACAGAAACTTCTAAGAAAATCTTGTGGATAATGGACTGCATTTTCAGTGTATGTATTTTTACTGTATTTTTACACACAATATTAAAAAGAATCGACATTTTGATTTGGTAGTAATATTTATTCGGCAGAAATAATTTTATTGATTTCATCTGGTTGATTTTTTTTTCTAACCATGAAAGTATATGACAGAAGGGCAAACATCGTTTCAACCACTCAACACTACATACAAATTTTTCCTATTGTAAATGTTATTTCAAAATAGTGCTAACCACATATCGTTCGATTTAAAAAACCACTTGGATCCACATGTTGTGCCACATATTTAAATATTTATTAATAATTTAATTTAATATCGCTTTCATATATAACAGCGTACCTTTCATGTAACCTCTTATGTAAAATGGCGCTCGCCGCCTATCGGCCAATTTTCAAACTTCATTGATTTCCTCCTATTATCTCTTTTTTTAAATAAGAAATTAATCAAAAATCATACATTATTAATGTTGCTAAGCCATGCTAAACTACAAAGAGCAAGGTACCGCAGATTAGTTTTCATTTTCTTACAAACATATTCTGTTTTCAAACGTGATATTAATCGATTAATCTATTTCCTTTTCTGTTACAAATTATAAATTGTAAATTATCTCGCTCTAATTGCTCTATTATTTTTATCGCTAATCAGTATTGTTTTATTCAAAAGAATAACAAATCATAACAACTGAATGACTACACTCGTCTACTATTAAGTGAAGTTAGCTTATATAATATCTGTAATCACTTTAATTGTCTGTTATTTAAATATACCGTGTATAACTAAGTTATTACATGACATGTAAAATAGCGTTATTATCTGTCTCTTCCGTTTGTTATTACTATTATATTTATGTTTTTTATTAGTATACATATAATGTTTATTTGAAAGATACTACTAGTCCTATTAGTAAATAAAAAATTTAGCCTCTAGGTTTCATTGAAAAATATAAATACTTCATTGAGAAATACTTAAAGAAAGCCTGAATGAAGTATTTTATTTTTGAAATATATGTTTCCATTCTCTGTACGCCGCACATTCGTAAAAACGGCCAATCTAGGTGGACATTGCTCATAATTTTTAAAGAAATAGTCTAATTAACTTGAAAATTTTTGATTATTTTTTTATTTTTGCACAAATACAATAAACTATAATAAAATAGAACAATAATAAGAACTAAAACTTTTTTTTTTTTAATATATAGAACAGAATGTTGAATTTTTTTTTTTTTTTTTTTTTTTATTATAACTTAAATATTCCCTGAGTCTGGCACCCAGGACTGCTTTACAAGTTCCGCAAATTCCTTCCCTTAACATACTTCCTAATTATCCGTTCCTATCTCAGAAATAGAACGTTTAAAGTGAACCATAAATTTTCTTACTCTTCCCTCTTTACCCAATCTGCCGGTATTCCTCAAGGTAGTATCCTAGGCTCCATTCTCTACACGGTCTATAGAGCTGACATCCCAACTCATCCTACCACTGTCCTCACCACTTACGCTGATGTCACATGTGTATTATCAGTAAACAATGATCCCTTCATTTCCTCCCAAATACTCCAATCCCATATCCTAAACATTCAAGAATGGTGTCAAAAATGGAGAATCAAAATAAATCCGAACAAATCTCACCAATAACCTTTACCCTTCGTCGTAAACCTACGACCTCCTGTCCTACAGTATCCTTTAATGTTATTCCACTAATCCCAGTTAAACAGATCCGCTACCTAGGACTCCACTTGGACAAACGTCTTACTTGAAATCCACATACAAGACTAAAACGACAAGAAACAGGTCGTCGTTAAAGACTGCTTCAACATTTACTGGACAAACGTTCAAAGCTCCCAATTAATTATAAAAGACTCATTTACATGACTGTCATTAGACCTTTCTGGACGTATGGAGTTGAGCTTTGGGGCTCTACTAAACCATCCAATTCATCCCGTATCCAATCCTTACAATCCAAAATCCTTCGAAAAATCCTCAATGCTCCTTAGTTTGTCACCAATAAACTTATCCATAAAGATCTTAATGTTCCATATGTTGCTGATTTAGCCCAAAACAGATACCAATCCTTTCATAGTAAGCTCCATAACCACTCCAATCCACTAGTTTCTCAACTTTCTTCCCTCTCGATTCCCGATAATCCTCCGAGGCGTCTGAAAAGAAGATGGCCTATAGATCTTCTTGTGTAGATTTTTATTAAAGTGCTACTAATGAGTAGTTACTTTCAAGTTTTACCATGTTATTGTAAGCGTTTTTAACACATTTACTTAATGTATATTTGTACAGTTGTAAATTTCAATAAATTGTAAATTAAAAAAATATTCCCTCATCCCTGACATGCCAGTTTTACATAATTTCTCATTTCACATCCGCTTATTGTCACGATTTGAGTGACAGCTGTGGATAAAAGAAATAAAGTGAAAAAAAAAAAAATTACTTGAATATTAAATTTAACGCAGACCATTTTTTATTTACTATTTTATTAGCCAGTTGGCTCAGATAGTGAATGTAATAATTCATCCGGGAAACATTTATCATTAGGATCAGAAGGTAAAAAAGCACTGCCTTCATTAATTTACAAAGTTGAAATATATGGGTCTGATGAATTAAGCTGCGTACAAGCTGAGGCGTGCGGCTCCTCGTAGGAATAATTGTCCAACAAATGTTGAATTAGTCGCTTTTTTTGTTTTTTCCCTCAGATCTCTAAATGCTTTGGTAGTACGAGATTTACTACTACTTGGGCCAAGGGCAAGTGCCTCGGTATCTACCAAGTTTCCCTTTAGCCAATCGGAATTTTGTTTCAAAAATGTTGACGACTCCATCGACTTTGGATCCATCCAGAACGAAAATGAATCCACTATTTTCATAACTAATTCCTGAGGGACCTCAACAGCAATGCATTTTCACCTCAGTCAATTTTTCAGTGTCCCATGGCCACCCACACATCAAATACAGCACCTTTAAAAAGGGGCATTATTCTGAAGAAACAATAAATAGTATAGCCCTATGGATCGGGATGGGTCAGATTTCAGTCATTATATATTCTTTAGATGTTATACTTTGAATCCATGCCACCCAGAAGGCGGAGGACTTTAGAGAAAAAAGTTACATAATTTTAATTACGAAAATATATTTACTTAACTGAAATAAATAGACCCATAAGGATAAAATTTAAGATATGTATCACTCACCATAAAACGTTAATAGATAGACCTTTGATGTATTATACAAGACGTTATTATATGTAAAACACACAATGAATGGTTGGGCACAATATAAGTGCCCTGCACTTCATACTGATCTGAGAACAACCTTTTTTTTGGAAAGAATGTATTTTTACACTAGTGTTAATCCATCAAATCGTATTCTCATTGCTGTTTATATCTCGTCAACCATCTCTTGATAACATTACAAAGTCCATTTAATGATCTGTTGACATGAAAATTTTTCTTAATGTCCACTTAGATTGATAGTTTTTACCACTGTGCGCCGTATACAGCTGAAATCTGACACCACGAACTCATCAAATAACCTTTACCCTTCGTCTTAAACTTACAACTTCTTGTCCAACAGTATTCTTCAATGATACTCCATATATCCCTGATGAACAGATTCGCTGCCTAGGACTTTATTTCGACTAACGTCTTACTTGGAATCCACATACTAAACTAAAACGACAATAAACGGCCTGTCGTTTTCGACTTCTTCAACATTAACTAGACAAACGTTTAAACCTTCCAATTGATTACAAAAGACTCATTTACATGACAATATTTAGACATAACTGGACATATAAAGTTGAGCTTTATGGCAAACCAGTTCGTCTCGTATCCAATTCTCATAGTCCACAATCCTTCGAAAAATCCTAAATGCTCCTTACTTTGTCACGAGCAAACTTACCAACAAAGATCTTAATGTACCATATGTTGTACATTTAGTCCGAACCAGATTTTTTTTAAAAATATTTAAGAACTACTTTCTTCGTTCTTACCTTTCTAAGGAAGTATTGTGTGTATCTTTGTTTTCCTTGTCATCACTTAAGTAATAGTTAAAACTCGGTCTGACAACTCTAACAAGCTAGGTCCCTATAAAGTTCACCAACCAGGTTCTCTGGTCTCCAGTTCAGCTTGATGGTCTTTATAAATATATATACATATATGATCTATATTCAATTACATTAATTTCTTACATGGATCAGGCTCTTGGCTGAGAGTCAATAGTTTTTTTGTTTTTTTTTCATGTATAGGCCCCAAGGACCACGCGAATATCACGGTTTAGGCTTCTTTGGAATTCTCGACTTTCTTTCCTCCCATCTTAGCTTCGTTATTCTTGAATGTCTCTCCCTTCTTTCCTTGCACCACATTGTACCCCTCTTTTACTCTCTGCTAATTGTAGTGAGATTTTTTATTGTATTTCGGAACACCTCTCTATCCAAACAGTCGGTTTCTGACATTTTAAGGTTCTTTAATTCTTCTTGCATTTGCTTTGTATATCCACCTACGCTTTTTATAGCTACAAATTTTATCGAATATCTCTTTATTTAGTCTTTCCTTCTTCATCCTTTTCATATGTCCATAGAACATCAGCCTTCGGATTCTTATTTCGGTCTCCAGGTCTTTCAGTTCTCTGTAGATCTCTTCGTTAGATCTTAGCCTGTAACCTTCAATAGTTTATTTTAATCACATTTTTTTTTTTTTTTTTTTTTTTTTTTTTTTTCAACCTCATAAAGTTACACCGAAACCCACTTGCTCAATTCAAAAATTTGATGACAGTTTACTAATCAAGAATTAAACGTAAAATAGATTTTATTCTATAACAATTGTTGATAGGACCAACGGTTTAGGACAGAGATGAGCAAACTTTTTAAAGGGAGGGCCGGATGAAATAGAAAAAGATCTAAGCGAGCCGGATAAAATAGAAAAAACATCTAGGCGGGCCGAAAAAAATTGGACAAAACTAAGTTTTACAACTAATAAACTTTATTTTGGACTTTATCTCACTACACTCAACTTATATGGTACAACGGTACAAGATCCGGAACGCAACGAGAAGAAAATACTAATTCAATTTTAGCTTTGCATAAAATAAATTTTGTCTTATGTATATTTGTGTGTGGCCATGTCGCGGGCCGGATTGATTAGCCCGAAGGGCCGCACTTGGCCCGCGGGCCGTAGTTTGCTCATCACTGGTTTAGGAGCAATACTGGTTTGAAAGTTTCTTATAATCTTTATTTCATTCTTACCTTCTGTACTTCATCAATCCATCCTAGCTAAGGCATATAATGGTTTTGTACTCTCCCCCATTTCGTTTTTCTTTTATTTATATTTATTTTCGTTTTTTATTTTTCTCATTCATTTATTTTCGTTTTTTTAAGAGAAACGTTTTAGAAACTCTAGCCAGTCTCATTCCACTATCCAACAATGCCATCGTGTGGTGGACGTTATCTCATCTGCACTGGAGCGCAAGATGTACTGCACGGGTGTCTTCTTGACGTTGAACAGGCATTTGACCGAGTATGGCACCCAGGTCTGCTTTACAAACTTCGCCAATTCCTTCCATCTACATATTTCCTCATCCTCCGTTCCTACCTTCCTGATAGAGTATTTAAAGTTAATCACAATTCTAAATACTCATCTATCTTTCCCCAGACCGCTGGTATTCCTCAAGGTAGTATCCTGGGTCCCATCCTTTATACAGTGTATACAGCTGATATCCCAACCCATCCTAATACTATCCTCACAACCTATGCTGATGACACCAGCGTGTTATCAGTCAATGATGATCCATTTGCTGCATCCCAGACACTCCAGTCACACATCACTTCCCTTGAAGAATGGTGTCATAACTGGAGAGTTAAGATAAATCCCAGTAAATCCCAGCAAATAACCTTTACCCTACGTCGAAAACCTACCTCATCCTGTCCTCCTGTATCCTTTAATGGAGTACCATTAAATCATGTAGAACAGATAAGATACCTTGGATTTTATCTGGACAAGAGACTTACCTGGAACCCTCATACAAGATTGAAAAGACAAGAAGCTGCACGTCGATTTCGACTATTACAACACCTACTTGACAAACGTTCAAATCTCCCGATTCACTATAAAAAACTCATATATATGACGATTATCAGACCTATTTGGACATACGGAATAGAGTTATGGGGATCCACCAAACCAACGAATTCTTCCCGCATCCAATCACTCCAATCCAAAATCCTTCGAAAAATCCTTAATGCTCCCTACTTGTCACAAATGAAATCATCCACAATGACCTTAATATCCCATACGTCGCTGATTTGGCACGAACCAGATACCTCTCCTTTTATAATAAACTCACTGCTCATCCAAATTCACTTGTTGCACAACTTGCTTCCCATTCCATTCCTGGCAACCCTCCGAGGCGTCTGAAAAGAAGATGGCCTCGTGATCTTCTTTTGTAAATATTCATTAGAGTACTACCAATGGGTAGTTCCTCTGCAAATTGTATTCATGTCATTATATCTCACATATACCGCATATTTACTAGATGTGTTTTGTAATACAGTTGTAAATTTCCATTAATAAAAGAATAATAATAAAAAAAAATAAAAATTAAGATGTTTTCTATCATAAAATTCACTAATCTGAAGTCTGATAGTTTAATGTTTCATTCCCGATTCTGTTTATGCAACCTCTATTGCGAATAAAATTCTTGATAGTTAATGATTCGTTTTGGTAGGGCTTCTGTAACGTTGCTCGTGCTACAATTATGTGGTTATATCTTCAATTGGGCAGCGGTAACTAATAGCTCTGACCATTATAAACTGATTTCCAACCGAACCAAAAGAAAGGAGAAGGTTTTGTAATCATCACGTCTTGTCTAAGGATTTATTTATTTATTTATGTACATACAGGGAGATTCCCTGTTACAGCGTAAGGAAACTCTCAGTTTCTTGTTGACAATTTTAGAATTTTAGAACATATTAGACACATATTTTGCCGTTGCGACTAATGGGCCTTAGAAGCCGAGAAAACAAAAATGAAATAGGGGTCACCTGTGGTATAGTGGTTAGCATAGCAACCTACTAAACCCAAGATCGCAGGTTCGCCGCCCGGCAGATGACCTTAGGATTTTTTAAAGGGAGTAAAAAATCCTTAGCTACGCTGTCCTTCGGAAGGGACGTAAAATGGGGGTCCCGAGCCTGTAAGATGTCAAATACTCGTTAAAGATCCCTATCCTAATTATACCTGGATAGGCAAAATTTAGGACTCCCGCCGTAGCATCGCCCGATTAGCCATAGCAGCATAAAGTGACGTTAAACGAAATAAACAAACAAAAATGAAATAGCACTAAACTAATTTATTTTATGTCTCGAGTTATCGAATTATCATGTATATCCAACGGATTGGAAATGAAAGGTGCTGTCAGCGGCATTTTTCTTCATTTTTCCTTGTTTCTTTCAACTTTTTTTTTCACTCTTTTTTTAATTGAATTACCCTATATATATATATATTGTTGATTTACAACATACATAGTTCAGAAAAAGGAATTATTCAAATATATGTAAAGAAAACCACATATACGATTGCTTTTCATAAGTTACCCAGAATGCAATACGACAATCATTACACAGAATACCTTCTCTAAGTTACAAGAGACAGCTGTGAATTATTATTTAAAACAAGTAGTCCGTACTAAATCATCCCTTCCTTCCATTTACTATCTTATCCTTCCCTCTTTCCTTTCCGACAGATTTTCCTCTGTTCGACAAGGTTTGTATACCTCTTCTGTTCGACCAATAAGGGCTGGAGTACCGCAAGGATCGATTCTTGCATCTCTGCTATACATTGTTTACACACACGACATACCCACTCACCCTAACACTATAATAGCAACATACGCAGATGATACTGCAATTCTGACTAGACACTCAGACATCAATCAGGCTTCACTGACTCTCCAACACTATTTACAACAATAACAAGACTGGTTCAACAAATGGAAAATTAAACTAAATAACGACAAATCACAGCACATAACTTTTGCACTTCGACATAATACCTGCCCCAACGTTTACATTAACAATGTTCCATTTAAACAGACTGACACTGTTCAATACTTAGGACTAATGTTCGACAGAAGGATGGCATGGGGCCCAAATGTGAAACAGAAACGCCTAAGCCTTAACGAAAGACTGAGACTATTATATCCAATTCCACATAAACGATCTAAATTGAAAATGACGCAAAGACTAAATACATATACTTATTAAAACCTTTATGGACGTACGCCTCACAAATTTACGGAACTGCTAAAAAAACACACATCCAAAAAATACAGACTTTCCAGTCAAAAACTTTAAGACTCATTACACAATCACCCTGGTATCTCAATAAAAAAACTTTACACACAGACTTACACATAGCCATGGTACAAGATTACATCCAGACTTTATATAAAAGACTTCACGACAAACTTCACGGACATATCAATAATTTAATACAAAGTATGGCCTCCGTAAGGTTGCCAGATAATGCCCAAAGGAGACTAAAAAGGAGTTGGTTGAGGGATCTACTCCGTTAAAACTGATTAAATATCATGTTCATATTAGGAGTAAGTACCGCTGCACAGTGGGGCCATTCGTGAATCTAGCGGGACAAAAGTCTGAAAGCGATCGTATCGATAATTTAATATTTTTTTTATCATCCAGAACAACTTGAAATGATTAAAACAAGGTTATTGATAAAACATTTAAAATTTTATTTGTAACTTGTTGTTTTATTAAGAAAAAAAAACTTCACAAAACCATTTATTGATTTATCGTTGATTATATAAATTGAATTTTTAAAAAATGAATATACCTACTTTATGATAATAATGTCAATATTATGACTGGAAAAACACCTCTGTAACAACTAACAATTTCTCTGAAGTTTTGTTCAGTAATAATAAATAGAATTGATAATATATATAAATCAGGACAATGTGTTATCAAACTAAAAGCTATAACACTTTAATACTTAATTTCTTCTATCTTAAAACGAGCAGAACTCAAACACATTATATTGTTTTAAACTGAAAAGAAAATTATAGTCTATAATGATTTGTCATATTTGATCGAGATTATCACTATCATCACTATGCTGTTCACTAAGTAAGGGTACCATACTCGTATCTGCGTCTGATATTACAAGCAAATTGAGAACACTATTTAAGTCGTATTTTTCTCTGGTAGTAGTCCGTATCAAGTAATTAAACGATCAGATGAAATAAACAAATTATCCATTATGTCGGTATTGGTTACTGTGCGAGACATTTTCCGAGGAAAATGTTCCCTGTATATTTTTATCTCTTTGTGTTGGCTTTTTTTTTTCTTCCTGGGAATTATTAAAACTGAAACCTCCAACCCGTAACGCTTCAGCCAATTCCAATCGCGCGACTGAGAGTACTCCGCCTGAAACACAATTTTTGGTGCTAATGATACACGGGCAAAAATGGGCAGCAAAATACAATATATTCACCAAAATTAAATGTCCCCAAACACACAGAACCATAATTTAAGACCTACCTTCACCTACCTAAAAAGTTCCAGATTTTTTTTTTTTTTTTTTTTTTTTTTACTTTATATATTTAATCACACCTGTCAAATAAAATTTGACAACCAGTGAATTTGCTGTACGAATTTAAATGGCTTGAAAGGCATGAGAGGGAGCAGAACTCAGCGGCACCTCCAGTCTTTATTGTATTTTATTATTTTAGTCAAGGAGGTCTCTCATCCAGCTCCTTTTTAGTCTTCTCTGTGTGTTGTCGGGAATATTTGTTGTGGCCATGTTGTTTATTTGTGTATTAGGATGTCCATGTAGTTTTTCGTGGAATCGTTTGTAGTAAGTAGGTTTGTATTTGTTCTTTAACTGTTGCTATGCGTAGGTCAGTATGTAAAGTTATCTTGCTTACGTACCATGGGGCTTTTGTAATTGTCCTGAATGTTTTTGCCTAGAAGATTTGGAGTTTGTTAATATGTGTCTTTTTAACTGTCCCGTATATCTGAGAAGCGTATGTCCAAATAGGTTTCAATAAGTAAGTATAAGTGTTAATTTTTTGTTGAAGTTGTTGAGTTGAACGTTTGAAGAGGAGTGAATATAAAAGTCTTAGTCTTTGGTTAAGCGTTTTACTTTTTTTCTTTATATGTGGACCCTATGTCATTCTTCGGTCAAACGTAAGACCAAGGTAGTGTACAGTGTCTGTTTGAGGAATCGGTGTGTTGTCAAGAAAAACTGGTGGGCATGTTTCAAGTCGAAGTGTAAATGTAATGTGTTGCGATTTGTCGTAATTTATATGTACTTTCCAAATATTAAGCCAGTCATGTAATTTTGACAAGTGATGCTGTAGAGTCAGTGAAGCATGATTCGGATTTTTATCTCTTGTTAAAATTGCTGTGTCGTCTTCATATGTCGCTGTAAGAATGTCAGAGCTAATTGGAATGTCGTGTGTGTATATGATGTAGAGTAATGGAGCAAGCACTGAGCCTTGTGGCATTCCTGCTGACGCCAACTTAATAGAAGAAAGCTCTGAGCCTTGACGGACAGAGAAAGATCTATCTGAAAGAAAGGACTGTAGAATAATATAGTAGGTCGGTGGGAGTATCGTCTTTAGTTTAAAGAAAAGCCCTTGGTGCCAGACTCTGTCAAAAGCTTGAGCAACATCCAGAAATACTCTAGTTGCATACAATTTGTGCTCTAGTGCCGTGCATATGTAGTCTGTATTGATGTATAGTCGAATGTTGTGTTCTAAATCCAAATTATGGTCTGGTTTAAAACATTAAAACATGAATATGTTTTTTTACTTGTGGACTTTTTAATTGATGTACCGTCTGAGTATCTAAAATGCGTAAAATTACAATTAAATGTACTAATACTGAGTATTATGAATGCAATTCATCGTAAAATGTAAAAAAATAAGAAAGCTTATTACGATGTTCACTGTCGAGAGCTTGCAAGAATACTAACTTAGTTCTTAAATCATACAGAATTTAAGTGGTATTAGTTTGTAATTTATTAAATCGCTTTATTGACATTTCCTCAGCCTGATTCACTTCGTTTCATGTCTTCCAACATTTAGCCTGTTAGATCAACCTCTTTCTGCATCAAAAAATCAAACTTCATTTTTGGACTTTTGTCCCGCTAGATTCACGAATGGCCCCAGTGTGCGCTGGGTGCTGTCCTCCCTTATGCCTGACATGCCAATTATCTTGTATACAACAATTTGTCACATCTGCTTGTTGTCACATGATAAGTGACAGGTGTAGATTAATCAAATAAAGAGAAAAAAAGATAAAATAAGTCTGTACAACTATATTAACATAAACTGTAGGTCTTTAAGTGTTGTTTCTTTTGTTTTTACGAATGAGTAAACCTCTTGTGTCAACAGATAATGTGATTGTATAATATTTATAGTTATGTAGTGTAAATAAAACTTGTGTTATTACATCTTTAATTCATTATTTAAGAGTAGTTGAAAATCATTTTATAAGTATAAAGTTCTCCCAAATGCTCAATAGAGATTATACCAGTGGATTGGTAGAATGATGCTGAGTACATCAACCTTGTAAATGTTCACGGACAACTGGTCGGCTGTCATTATAGGTTGCGGTCATTTTATGAATGATCATTCTGTAAATCCTATTTATTTTGAACTTACCTTGTATCTAATGTAAAAAAAAAAAAAGAAAAAAAGCCAATAAATATAATAGAATGCCGGCCTGTTTCAAATATTTTCTAAACCGTAATTTTGTATTTAAAATAGCCTCTAGTTTTATCGATTTATTATATAGTTTTAACGACTAACTAATCTATAAATTAATTTTTTTTTAAATTAATAGAAGGTGATTTTATCAGCATCTACTAGGTTTTTCCTGATACAATGATGAGCTATGTACCCACTTTATAGAGGCTGGATGTGCCCAAATATTTCGTCTGGACTCACAAGGGGAGAACACACTCAGTCTCTCACGGATCTTGCTGGCAATTTTTGGAGGTTCCTGGTCAAAAATTTTAGACACGCATTTTGCCGTTCTGACCAATGGGCCCTAGAAGCCGAGAAAAAAAAAATAGCATTAAACTAATTTATTTTTTATCACGAGTTTGAAAAATGATATCGACATGCTTGTTGCACCAAGATTTTTAGTTTTGATTGCGGATTCAAGTAAAAATACAGCCGCTCCATAGGTTTTGATTTAGGTTAATTAAATTCTAAAAAAAAAATGATTAATTTTTCAAGCAAACTACCTCTATAGATTTTTTTCCACAAAAATTTGTTTTATTGTACGTATATTCATACGTTTCCTGAGTTTTGAGGGTGCTGAAATGCAATTCTTGGGCTAAAAAAAGTTTCTATCACATTTTGCAGTGTAAAAGATAAAATTTTTCAAGTGAAGTACGTCCAATATATTTTTTTCACAAGAACCGACATCGGATTCGAATTCAGCATTCAAAAGAATCCTTAAATACAAAATTCCATCCAAATAGAAAAATAAAAATTTATAAGCTTCAAAATTTGCCTGCCCAGATAAATAGTAGGCAACTTTTGTTTAAATTGATAAAAACATGAATTAAGCTTAGACGGTTTAACGTATTAACTTTTTTTTTACACAAAATATAGAGTGGAAATGCGCTTGAAATGTATTTGGTATCATCATCCTATCTGGTTTCCAACTCAAGTTAAAAATCAAAATGTTTTTCGGATTTTCCAATTTTTTTAACAGGTTTTTGTTCATCAAATTTTACATTTATATACATCAAAAGAAAGCTGAGACTCTCCTTTTTTCCAGGGATACCAACCAGTGAATTGCTTGACCAAGTAATGGCGATTTAAATGTATGTAACCAATAATCGGTTTAAAAATTTCATTTTCCTCGAAGAGGGTAAAAAAATGATATTTTTTGATTTTGTTGAACAAGCGTTTTTTATGTTTTTGAAGGTGCTGAAATAGAATCTGACGTCAATTTTTGTGTAAAAAAATCTATAGAGGTAGTTTGCTTGAAAAACTAATCATTTTTTTAGAATTTAATTAACCTAAACCAAAATCTATGGAGCGGCTGTATTTTTCCTTAAATCCGCAATCAAAACTAAAAATCTTTGTGCAAGAATCATGTCGATATCATTTTTAAACTCGAGATAAAAAATAAATTAGTTTAATACTATTTTATTATTTTTCTCGGCTTCTAGGGCCCATTGGTCGGGACGGCAAATACGTGTCTAATATTTTTTGACCAGGAACCTTCAAAAAAATTGCCAACAAGATCCGTGAGGGACTGAGTGTGTCCTCCCCTTGTCAGTCTAATACCTAGCCTATGCTATGCCTTTATGATCAATTACATTACAGCAACAAAAAAAAATGTCTGAAAAACATTTTAGTAGCAAACGAAGTTATAAGTTGCAATATTTTTCTATCAAGATTATTATTATTATTATTTAAGGTTCGTAGTTATTAAAAATATTTTTTTAAATATTATATCAATATACAGTTATGTTGTGTGAGCGATATAATGTTAAATTATACCCAGATTGCTTTAAAGCATACCGCAAATAAAAAATTAAAATTGTCCTTTTGGTATGAAAATTGTTAATTTTTTATTTCTTTGAAAGATTTTAGGATGTTTTTTCCCCATATACAATTGGTTACCATAGACATGGTAACCAATTTACAGAGGCTAGGTGTGCCCAATTATTCTACCTTGTGAACAATTACAACTTTTATAATATAATCATGAAAAAATTCTATAAAAGATAATTCGGTAACCATCGAAGTTTCATGAGAAAACCACGGTATCATTCATTTCAAGAAAAGCAAAATTTAATGTTTACAGTCACTTTGACCAATTTTTGTAAAAGATAAAATCAGTTTCTAAAGAAATATCAACTGTAGAATATTTCAAAACCAAAAAGTAATTTTTGACGCCCCAGAAACTACGAAATCTCACCAAACAGCTGTTTTTTTTGGCGGAAACAACGACTGAAGTTAATTGTTCATTTGTTTGTGACCAGTAAGTTGTTGTTTGAACAATAATCGAACTGTAAAGACAAGAGGAAAATATCAAATTATGAGAATATTTCTGAGGTAGCTGTTGGATAAATATAAATGGATAAATTAAGTGCTGTGAAGATGCTAATTTGAACAAAAGGATTCATCATCTGGACCTTGAATAGAATAATTAATCATTTCATGATTTGTCAGGCTGTGCATTTTATCTCTTGTTGCTAAGCAACTGGTTGTTTTTGTTTTGTTTTTAGTTTCTCTTTAAGCACTATTAAGTATGATTCTACCTTTGGCAGTAACTGATGACCGGCTGACTGTTAATCGAAAATAACTATATTCGAAATCAATTGACTTATCTTTTTCTTTTTTTTTTTACGTACTGAGCAAAATATTTAGCCTAAAATAGATTAAATATAAGAACAAGGCCAAAGTTGGAAGGCTCAACATAAAACTGTGGGATATTTATCCAATAGGTATAGTTCTGCTAATAACAACGCAATAGTTAAATTAGGCATATAAAGTTTTTAGATTTAATAAAAGACTAAAGCGACAAGAAACTGCTCGTCGTTACAGACTACTTCAACATTTACTGGACAAACGATCAAACCTCCCAATTCATTACAAAAGACTTATTTACACGACTGTTATTAGACCTATTTGGACGTATGGAATTGAGCTTTGGGGCTCTACTAAACCATCCAATTCATCTCGTATCCAATCCTTTCAATC
Source organism: Euschistus heros (assembly GCA_003667255.2). Lineage (NCBI taxonomy): Eukaryota > Metazoa > Arthropoda > Insecta > Hemiptera > Pentatomidae > Euschistus > Euschistus heros. The sequence goes on along the minus strand of RCWM02000924.1, from coordinate 111,623 downwards.
CAAAATCCTTAGAAAAATCCTAAATGCCCTTTATTTCGTCACCAATAAGCTTATCCATAAAGACCTTAATGTTCCATATGTTGATGAGTTAGCCCAAACCAGATACCTATCCTTCCATAGTAAGCTCCATAACCACTCTAATCCACTAGTCTCCCAACTTGTTTCCTCCTCCATCCCTGATAATCCTCCGAGGCGTCTGAAAAGAAGATGGCCTAGAGACCTTTTAGGGTAGATTTTATTGAAGTGCTACTAGTGAGTAGTTCTTCGCAAGTTATTTACATGCCATTTTATTCACTGTCAACACATTTACTTGTTGAATATTATTCTGTACGGTTGTAAATATCAATAAATGAAAAAAAAAAAAAATTATTAATGACCCAATATTAAAAATAGAGTGTCATTTCGTTAATCTCTCATTTTACTTTCTTTTGTTTTTTTTCCAATTCCCCATCTGTTATGTCTTTTGGATGGGGTTCTATACTTTTTTGATATAACGTTTCTTTCACAATCAAAAATGTAAACATTGTTACAATCGGATCGATGGATTTCCTATCCTAAATTTAATGGAGAATTTTTTTTTTGTTATAAAACATTTGTCGCAAGAAACTAGCGTTTAGGAGCTATATTAGTTTGAATGAAAAAAGTCACGCAGTATCCTTTTTTTTTTACACTCAATTGTGTTACTTTTTTTCACCCTCTAAAATGTAGCGTTTTGACACGCTCTAGCTCGGTTGGTGTTGCTCATATCAAAAATGTTTTAACAGATTTGTCATCAGAAATTTAATGGAAAATATTTGTTGTATGTAACATTTATTGCTAGGACGTCCTGTTTGGGAGTTATATTGGTTAGAATGGAAAAAGTCACTTTTTGACTACATTTTTTATTTGTTGGGTTTTTTTCCTTAGCGCTGTTGGTATGGCTCGGTTCGAAAATTTGACGATAGTTCCCTTGTCATACATTTAATGAAGAATATTTTTGCTTTCGACAATAGCATTTTTCGCAATGATCAACCGCTTAGGCGCTATGTTTATTTAAATGAAAAAAGTCACGTTTGAAATACCTCTCAACTTGGTTTATTTTGAATAATCAATAACACTGGTCAACACAATTTTTGTTTCCTTCATTTTTTTTAAATGTTATTGGGTATTTCAAAAGCCCTGACTTTGATAAAAATACTGAGAGATTGCTAACACCTTTATTTTGTGAAATATAACGTTTTACTGTTTTGATTAAAAAATGTAAGGAAATTAATTCATAATGTTAACATTATTATCAAATGATCTTTTATAGGATTTCCTCGAATAAACGACTTTAGGTAGATATCTTTGCTTAAAATATTTGTGCATTCTTCTTTCAAAGTCGTCGAATGTGCAATAGGTATGGATCCGTACTTGTTACTGCTGTGGAGCAAAACACACTTTAAACTTCTTTCGCTGCTTTCCATAAAAATACACCAATCCTTATGCTTATAGTTTATTAAACCCATCTGTTGCAAAATACCATCAACATCGTTACAAAAGAATAAATCCTTCTCTTGAGAAAAATACGGTAACAGATTCTTTTCTCCACAGCGATAAAAAGTAATGTTGGTTTCGGCACTAAGCAAATGTTTTTCTTTTAAACGAGGTGTGAAAATTCTTTCGGTAAGTTCAGACCCCTCACTAAGTTATTTAGTTATTTCTGATTAAATGGTTGAGGTTCTGAAAGGCTACATTTGTAATATGGATCAAAGGATTTAGATGCGCTGGGTTGTACCTTTCGTGATTTTAATTGAGAATTTTGAGCAGAAGATAAGATAGGATATGACCACTTACTTCGATTTCCACGGTTAATTCCGTTTGTTTTCACAAGGCAGAAGTAGCAGTCGTCACGATGGTTTTGAGGTTCTCGCCAAGTCATGGGAGTTACGAACTTCACTGCATCTCTTTTACAGCTGGACCATAACCGTAGACTAACAACACATTTTTGACAAACAATATGAGGAACCCATGGCATGTCCTGATCGTACAAATCTATTTTGAAGTATTGATGATATACAGTTTTTACAAAGTCTGATATAGGTTTTTGATATTTTTCAAATATATATTCGCCACAAATATAGCGAAAACAATCTGGATTAAGCACACAACACCGCCTGGACGAATGCCTATCGAAAACAACAACAGAACATATTTTACTGTCCAACAAAAATTTAAAATCTAAGTAAAAATACTAAATAAGGTTGGTAAGCTATAACACAAAAACAAAAGCTGTTAGAGAATCATTGTTGTCATATTTGCAAAATATGTATCAAATTGAGTTAGAAACAACAAAATAGTCACAGGAAACAAACAATTTATTTGTTTTTGTTGAACAGTGTAATTGTTAATTTAATTCAATTATTAATTTAAGTAATTTTTAAAATGTAAAGTCAGAAAAGCAGTCGATAATAGATCCATGATCTATGGTTTTTTTCAGTTAGGGAGAAATTGATTTTTTTTTTTTCGATTATTTCATTACCAAGATCTGTACACGTCCTTGAAGTAGCACTTTTGTGAAGTGAAGAAAATGGAACATTTTTAAAATTCCGTTGAAATATTTTTTTGTGAAAATTAACTTTTTGATCAAATTTAGCGAAACCCTTTGAAATTAAATATTCATGCTTATAACACTTCTTTACGTGATATAGTCCAGTCATTCTAGATAAAAACTGGGCAATTAGAGGAACTAAAAATACTAGTTCCAATTTTTTCAGGAATGCGTAGGAGATGGTCTCCTGAACAAGAACAAATAATGTCCCTCCAAATCCCGGGGCCGCTGAAGGTTATGGGGGGAGGCTTTAAATGTTCCATTTTTAAGTTTTTCGGTTATAGCTCGGTGCGTTGCATTGAAAACATTTTTTGGTATGAAATTAAAGCTTATTAAATTTTCTACAAGTTTAGCCATCTACATTGTTACGAAAAACTGGACCGTTTTCGTGCTGCTGACTCCGGATAAGTTGTAATTTTCGAAAAATTGTTTTTCACCCAGGTTCTTTTGTATATTATTTTCTTCTAGATCCTCACTCGTTCATTTTAGAGGAAAGTTGTCAGGATAAAACTTGTACAGCATTAAATTCCCTATAAGAATATATATCATATATTCATTTATATTGAAACTATTAGTTGGATCCATAACTTATTTTTTCCCAACTTGGTTTATTTTAAATAATCATTTATTGTTAATTTAATTAAATTAGGTAATAATTTTAGTAATTTTACCTTTTAATTCTAAAATTTAAATTTGGTAAAGCAGTAGATTATAATTAGACATATCTATGATCTATAGTTTTTCCCAATCAGGGAGAAATTGAATTTTTTTTTTTTTTTTTATGCTTTTCTAAAAATCACTTAATTGGTAGTTTCAGCCTTTTCCATTTACACTCTTCAATAGAGTTTTTGATTTATCTTTCAAATTGATTTCGTTTTCTTTATTCAGTTATTACCTTTCTGCTAACGTTTTCCGAAGTCATCCTGTTTCCAGTACGCCACAGACTTGGGCAATATCGCAGTTTTCCATAGATTCCAGCTGAAGATGGACGCTGAGATTCCTGTATGGATCCCCACCTTCCTAGAGCAGTGGCTCCACAATAGTCCACTTACCTTCCGCTTTATCGATGCCTTCTACAATAGACCGTGAACAATTCCCCGCGATGAGAACCCTACATGCTTCGTGTTCCGGGTCTCGCTCTTGGCAGCGCAGGCCGAGCACATCCTCATTCCTCCTCGTACTAGATCAAATTAATAAATTGATAAACATTTTTGAAAAATTAACTACACTAATAATATAGTGGTGTTCTTGGAAGTTATGAGCTGGAATATGCCGCCATCTTAGTGTAAAGAAGTTTGCCCAACATATAGCATGGTGAGAATTACTTGGATTTGTTACAAAATATCCTACCACAACTTAATTACGATATTCCACCTGAAGTTCTGCAAAATATGATTTTGAAATAACGTGGTGCTCCTCTGCACTATTCGACAGCAGCACAAAAATAAATAAAGCAACTATAGCCCACATGGATAGGTAGAAATGCCTTTCCCTGTAAAAACAGACTTATCTGTCTATAAAATTCACCTCAAAAAGTGGTGTTCTTCAATTTCATCTGCATTCAGAAGCCAACGGCAGAATTGAGGTCTTTGTTCATTATCATTGGGTTTTAAACCTTTCATTGAAAATCTAATCAAATAAATCCTAAATAATAGTAATAAATAAATAAATGTAATAACATAAAATCCTTTGTTGTGGTGTCGCTTTATTGACAGTTTTCCTTTATTTTTTATTAAACAATTATCTTTGCTTGTTATTCCAATGAAGAGTTTATTATGTCTAAAATACATATTTCTATTAAGCGATTGTCATAGTGCCTTACTTATACAAGTTACTGATTTGTACGCCAAATTAGAACACCATGTTTTTTTTCCGGTTTTAAAAGTAAATTTCTCCATGAAATCAATACTGAATAATTAATTTTATCAAACCATATGAAAGCTGTTTATATTTGCAAGTTTCTGTGAGATTTGCAGTTTTGTGGATAGTTTTTTTGTTTTTTTTCGAACATCGGTGAGCGTTGAAGTATTATAAGACATTGTAACAGGTGAAGATCAAGATCTAGGTTCTAAGTTTGTAAAATGGGCAAATTTTTGCTTTAAAATTCCTATCTTGCACAAAATGTAATGATCTACAACTTTTACTATATAACACTTATTGATGGGATTAGCCATTTCTGTGTTATGGACTCTTATTCATGACCATAACTAACTTTTTTTGAAATTGTGCAAAATTTGTTAATTTTTGACAATCGATTGTGTCTAAACGCCTAAATCAGCTTAGGGGATGTCTTTAGAAGAACAAATTAATAAACTTTTGTATAAATATTTATATTTTTGTAAATATAACATTTTTCGAATGAAAGCATTTTTCTATATATTTATTCAAAAATCTGAAATCCGCAAAAATGTTCCCCATATGAAATTAAGTTTCATTTTTGATATTTTACTCTCAGGGCCCACCTGGTCCATATAAAAACATAAAACCTACTACCCCACCTTTTGCAAGGCAGACCCCACATTTAACTAGACTAAGTGAGTGACAAAATTGTGCAATTATGGTATTGTCATTGGTCCTTAAAGCGTGTGCAAATTTTCAAGTTTAATCAGATTTCAGGTATCAATGAAAATTACGATGAAAGATTCCGTTACATTCAGATGAAGTTAATAAAAAATGTATTAAAAACCAATTAAATCAGCAAAAAGTTCATGGTATGCTTAAAAAAAAAAAAATTTGTGAAACTAAACCAAAAACGACGAAAAATGCTGCAGAACTTACTTTTCTATTCCAATCCGTTGCAGATATACAATAAATCAAAACCTTTTTTTATGAAACCATGTTTTTTTCCATAAAAGCTGTAATATCTCCACTTTGCTCAAACATTTTTCAAATTTTTACCACATTTTCGGATTTAGTATTAAATTCCTATAAGAACAGAGTGCATGTGAACAGAAAACATGTCTATGTTTTCTGGCTCATGCTACATTTTTAAGCCCTTAAAATATACTTTATAGTGCAAAAATAAAAAATTCACTAAAAAGTTCTGACAAATGATAAAAATACTGTTTCTGAATAACATAAAAGTGGTTGCAAAATTTATTATTTATGTTTGTCGTGTGCAGTGTACTTAATATAAATACCTTTTTTATTAAATTGATTTTATCATGAAGGCAATTATGCAATGTATCTTCAATTAAATTATTTTAATTTAAACTTTGAGACACATTTTGAGCTTGCACTCATCATCTAAGGTAAAATAGACAATAAATTATTCAGCTATATCATAATATGGAATGGTTAAATTATTCTAATTATTTAAATTTAAATATTGTAAAAAATAAAAAAAATTATTATTATGTTACCAGAATTTTTAATTATTTTGTGATTATCACAATATCAGATCTCATTTAAGTTAACTTCTTAAAAAAAAAAAATTTTCATCCAGTTGTTCCGTTACATTATAGAACTGCGTAGATACTTTCGCCGCCTGTCCTCTTGTGATTACTGCTAATTGACCTTTGAGTAACTGTTCCCCTGCTTGGACTGATCAATATCCTTACCCGTTATCGACATAACAGTTAACTGCTGCCGATAGTTGGTCAGATAAATATCGAGTATCGACTATGACGGTGAAGACTACCCTCAAGCTGTCCCACTTAACAAGCGAAGAACCTGTCTTGCCTATCCACTTGTATCCTTCTATCCGTTAGTCTTTCTCCTGGCTTGTCTGTGAATGTCCTTCCATAACTTTATGACCCATCTATGGTCAATATCTGGTTTCTAAGCTCCGTTCAGAACTAAAGATTTATTTTATTTCCCGTCATATAAACTTTATTCATATATATAGTGAGCAACATAATATTTCGTACAACTACTAAATTCACTAAAAACATTTTTCGAATTTTGCAGTTAATTTCCTATAAGAGCAGAGTACGTGCAACCTTGAATTTTACAAAATTGGAACCTAGAGAACAGATTGATCTTTAGCCTTATTTAAGGAAGTTACGATGTCTTATAATACTTCAACGCTTACCGTTTTTAGAAAAGAAAAAAAAAAAAAAAAAAAAAAAAAAACACAAAACTGAAAATCTCACAAAAACTTGAAAATGTAACCAGCTTTCACATGCTATCATCAAATTAATTAACAAGTATCGATTTCATGAAGTAATTTACTTTTTAAAACCGGAAAAACATGGTGTTTTCATTTGGCATACGAATCAGTAACTTGTGTAAATAAGTTATGATTATTGCTTAATGGAAATTTGTATTTTAAACATTATAAACTCTTCTGTGGAATAAAAAGCAAAGAAAAAAATATATTGTTCAATTGAAAATAAGGAAAACTTTAAATAAAGCGACGCCAGATCAAAGGATTTCATAATTACTTGAGATTTTGTTCATTCTATGGATTGAAGAAATTTTAAAAGTACAGGGAGCAGCAAATGTTTTCGTACACTTCGACTAAAATATGACTCATTCTACTCTCGTAGAAAAAAAATATTTTGAAGATTTCGTATTCTTCCTCATTCACATGAGAAGCACACTTAATAATTAAAACCCCTAAAATATGGATAATACTTATGTATTATACTCTAGATATATAAAAAATAAAATAAACTGACTCCAGCGAATGTTTCCGTACAGAATCAAATTATCTTCTTTAATTCCTCAAATACTTAAGGTCTGGTGTAGAGAAGTTAACTAGTTGTTAATCCTACCTGCTTCTAGCCATCTTCTGATCAGTTTCTACTTGGTTTTTTATAAACAGCTACGGCCCGATATTCAGATTACTTCTATTTGACAGCGATTACATGTAATTTTCCTCAGATAACAGCGATATCCGTACGTCCAAATTTGTTCAATGACTAATACACCTCGTTCAGTTGTCCAAACGTATTCAAAAAACGAAAAAACGAAAGGCTAGACGATAAGGGCCGATTGGGATGGCCTAGAATTTTCTAGCGCGAGATGAGGTGAGATAAGTTAATACTGATCTCAAAATACCTGAAAAAAAAACGATTTCTTCTATTCACGTTGTAGAAAAATAATTTTTTTGACATTTTCGGATTCTTCCTCGTTAACGTGAGAAGCACACCTAATAATTAAGACCCCAAAATATGAGTAATATTTATTTATTCATGCTATAAATATAAAAAAGAATAAACTGACTGCAGCAAAAGTTTTCGTACAGCATCAAATTATCTTCTTTAATCCCTTAAATACTCCAAATGTCTGATGTAAAGAAGCTAACTAGTTGCTAATCCTACCTCTTTCTAGCTATCTTCTGATCAGTTTCTACTCAAATAGTATTTTATAAACAGCTATGCCCCGATATTCAGAAAACCTCTATTCATCTTCGGATATATGAACTTTCCCTCAGATAACAGCCATATCCGTACAGCCAGATTAGTTCAACGGCTAATATACCTCGTTCAATGGTCCAATACATAATAAGATGTTTTATATTTAATATTTTCATAATCTTCCTCATTCACGTGAGAAACACACCTGATAATTAAAAACCCCAAAGTATGGACAATATTTATGTATTTACTCAATAGATATAAAAAACAAATAATAAACTGCAGCAAAAGTTTTCGTACAGCATCAAATTATCTTCTGTAATCCGTTAAATACTTAAGGTCTGATGTAAAGAAGTAAATAGGAATGAATTATTATTCGTCTATCTGATCCTTGCTCATTAAAATTCCCTTCAAAGAGGAACAAGTAGTTCCAGTAGTCTGGAGGTTTTTGAAAATATTTATTTATTCAAATGATTAAAAAATTTTTTTTTTTCTTTTTACTCTGGCCTAACATCCAAAGTCTTTCTAATTGTATCAAGTCCTGCAGATGTTCCCAAATCCGAAATTTACTTTCATTGCTATCTTTTTGGGCTGTATTTTGAGATCAGCATTAACTTTTCTCATGCGGGAGCGAATTCACGGCAAACCCAATCGGCCCTTATCTTGCCTCAGTTGATTATGTATAACGTTAAACAAGGTATATTAGTAATTGAACTAACCTGGACGATCGAAATATCCCTTTTACCTGAGGAATGACCGCTGATGAATGAAGATTTTCTGAATATCGGGCCGTGACTGTTTATAAAACATTTTTTGAGTAGAAATTGATAGATTTCCTGTCAACTTCTACTGTCCTCTCTTGTTTTCCCTTGTTTTGATTACTGTTGCTTGGTTTATGGGGGACTGTCTGGGAATCTCGAGATGAAGCTGAGGAGACTGATGAACTGTTTCATTAGATTTATCTTCGGGATCCCCAGGCGGTCACACGTTACTTGCCGATATTCTCAGCTTGGGTGGCTATTTCCTCAATTCCGACGACATTACTTTCTGGGTACTTTCCTATTCCAATGTCTAAAAATCCAAAACCCTTCCTATATTCTTATTATTTATTAACTCTGCGTTCTTCTATCCACCTCCTAAACACTAGATCCCAACCTTTTATTCTGTATATCCCCTCACATAAAACCGCTTCCTCTGACAAATCCTTCATCATTCGAACTACATCCTTTTGGAATCCCCTAACCACTTCAATTCGTAAAGCAGCTTCCGTAACTTCCTTTAAAAATAATTTATTCCTGTACCTTTTAGACAATTAATCTTCCGCAAATATGTCAATAATCAAATGAATACTTATTATTTTTTTTTTTCTCTCTTTCTTTCTTTTACATGTTCATATATATACGATTGTATTTTATATTATTTTATTATTTCATATATTTATTTATTTTTAATTTAATTTAATTTTTTTCCTGTAAAAAATGTATGCTGTAATTACTGAAGCCTCTAATTTGTAAATAATAGGCCAGACAATTGTACTTTTAACTATGCATTATTTTTATTCTTAGGGGACAGTAAGTCCCAGAATAAAGTTTATTTGTTCATTCAAACTGATCAGAAGATAGCTAGAAAGAGGTAGGATTAAGAACTAGTTAACTTCTCTACACCAGACCTTAAGTACTTAAGGGATTAAAGAAGATAATTTGATACTGTAAGAATACTTTTGCTGCAGTCAGTTTATTATTTTTTTTAAATCTATAGACTCTATAGATAGACTCTATAGTATAGAGGAAATAGATATCTATAGAAATGTTATAGTTAAAATTTGATATAGTTTGGTTCACTAGTTTTCGTGTTTGGTGATCACAAACGAAAAATGGCTTGTCTTTTTGTATATTAGTATAAATATAGATGCATTGCAATTTCTTTTTAATTTTCTAAATAATGTAGATAGCTCCATACCATCGGTATTTAATTACACATCTTACCCAATATATTTGCATATATATGTATATGCATATTTTTCAGTATCGATTGCATATAATTCACAACCCTACTCATGACACAAGCTCCTTGGATACACACAGTTTGCTCTGTAAACAAACACTGAGTGAAAGCTCATCGGAGAGGTTTCACACGTCTTGAACTTGAGGTCACCGCTGTGGCCTACCTACCTTCTACCAAAGAACCCAGTGAAAGGGAGAGAAATTCTAGCTAGTAATAACCACACTTAATAATTCTATACATATTTTTATATTTTATTACCAAGCTATCTATTAAAAACGTACTCTGTTGTTCGTCAAACGTCACTTTCTAATAATTTTTTGAAGATAATGATAGCTAGTTACCTTCCCATTTCAATTATTAAAGTCCTCGCTCTACGTTCCTCCATCCACCTCCTGAATACCATATCTCTAACTAAGGTAGGGTGCCTATTATGACCTACCTAAGGTTTGAAGTACTGTATTTCGGAAGCTATCGAATTAATTTGCACCAAATTTACCCACTGCTTAAATCAATTTATCTACTGCCATAATCACTCAGAAAAATATTTTTAGAAACAACTCTTGTACCATAGCTTTGCTATAATCAAAATCGGACATAAAAACATGATAATAATGAAAAAAAAAAAACTTTATTCAATTATAAATTATCAAATTTCAATCACAAAAAAATTTAATGAAATATTTACTAAATAATTGTACTGAAAAAAAAATCCTAGTAGTTTCCATAGACTTCTATTTTTATTCTTTAAGAGTAGCGTTGGGCGATAGTCGATAGTTAGCTCTATCGATAGGCCGATACTATCGGTTGAGAACTATCGATTGCTACCGATAGTTTTTCGATAGTTGCTTCCTTTTTTTCCAAAGCTATTTATTAAAGAATTTCAACTAATTTAATTAAATTCAATTATCTACTTACTATTTAAAATTTGCAGGATTATAAATCATAAAATTATATCATAAAGATGAGAGAAAAGAAAACTAATTTATTTGAATTTTAAAAAAGTATTTACAATTTACATGGTTACAATAATAATGAACAAATCAAATCTTCAGAAAAGAAAAATAAAGAAATAGTTAATTTCAAGAGTCAAGTGTGCTCCTTGAGCCACATATTCCCCGAAAGAAAAACTAGCGTTTCTGCTTTCCTTTGGCTTAATCTTTGAGAGAACCCTTGAGCTCTAGGAATTCAGAATTCAATTTCAAAAAAACTCGACACTGGACAGAGACAGATCAGCATAATTCCGAGAGTTTCGAAACTGGAGGTTAAAAAAGATCTATCGATAGGCATGACCTATCGATATATCGATACTAGCTATCGACTATCGCCCAACCCTAAGGAGAAACCATCTACATAGAAATACAACAATAATAAATGAAACAAACAATGAAAAAATAAGTACCTAATAATAACATTGGTTTGGCAAAAAATGTTCGAAATAACTAGAGTGTCCTTTAATAGGCCACAGCTGCTGTTTTTTTTAATAAACGCACACAAAACAATATCATGGTACAAACTTGAAATAAAATCTGAGCAATGATCTAAAACTAAAGTTTCTTAGCTTTCAAAATCATCAAACATTTTAATATATCTCAATTATCAAACTCAGGAGAAGCTTCTGAACTCAGAAATAAGATGAGCCAGGTGTTGTCCTCTTCACAGACAAACAAAAGCCTTCCGACCCTAAACCTCTCTTTCTTTGAGGCCCATTCAATGTAGAGAATCAGATGCTAACTTGTTTTTATTTTTAAATAGTGCCTTTATCTGATTTGTTCAGCCATAAGCCATATTAGGACGCAGGGCATAATTGAGCACCCTATCTTTATGTACTATGGATTTCAATATTCCCTGTCATTAGAGGTGTGAATCGATACACGATATATCGAAAATATCGATATTTTTCTTTGACAGTCCGATATTTATAAATCGATATATATTTTTTTTTTTTTTATTTTTTTTCCCGACAAGACTTGTATTGCAAGTGGTATAGCTCTAAGCTAGTACATGCACCTAAACCCTACTGTTTATTTAAAATAAATTAACTTTGAATTTTTAACATTTGAAATAATTTTGTTCCTATTTCGATGGTTTTTGTGAAGAAGTGGATAAGTCCAATTAATTTTGCAGTTCCAGTTAACTGTGCATTCAAAGCTCCACTTTAGCTTAACGATATTAATGTAGTGAAGTTGTTCTTTTTAATAATGCCTTAAAGTATCTATTTTAGCACAAATGGTGTTTATAATAGAATTACAGAATTTTGGAATACGATTAAATATTTTCCTATTGAAAAGTACAATATTCTGTCTTACTAATTTCTTCAGGGTAATCAGTGATTTAAATTGGAAATAAATTAATTAAACGATAAAAAAATAAATAAATGAAACACGAAAATTATTGTAACAAAACAAAACGATATATTGGTGTATCGATATTCAGAGCTTAAATATCAATATTATTCATCCGAAACCGATCCTTACCTGTAATCGATTTGATTCTTCAAAAAAATCATTCTTTATTCGTGTTTTTTTTGTTTTTGTTTTTTTCTGGAATTCCTTTCTATATCCATTCGTAAGGCTCCATCTCTTAATTCTTTTAAACACGATTTGCTTCCCTAGTTTCTCAATTATTAATTTCGACGCTTAATTATTAATTTTTAACGCGTAAAAAATATTTATGAGTAACGGCCGGATTTATATGCATCCAATTGTATATTTCTTCTAGTTCAGTTTGTCAAGAACATCTACATCAATTATTGTTTCCAATGGTAAAATTATTTTTATTTTAATTCATTACACATACAAGACTAAAACGACAAGAAACTGCTCGTCGTTACAGACTACTTCAACATTTACTAGACAAACGATCAAAGCTCCTAATTAATTACGAAAGACTCATTTACATGACTGTGATTAGACCTATTTGGACGTATAGAGTTGAGCTTTGGGGCTCTACTAAACCATCCAATTCATCTCGTATCCAATCCTTACAATCCAAAATCCTTCGAAAAATCCTCAATGCTTCTTACTTTGTGACTTTGTGAATAAACTTATCCATAAAGATCTTAATGTTCCTTATGTTGCTGATATAGCCCAGAGGAGATACCTATCCTTCCATAGTAAGCTCCATAACCACTCCAATCCACTAGTCTCCCACTTGCTTCCCACTCCATTCCCGATAATCCTCCGAGGCGTCTGAAAAGAAGATGGCCTAGAGACCTTTTAGTGTAGATTTTTATTGAAGTACTACTACTGAGTAGTTCTTCACAAGTTATATACATACCATTGTATTCACTATCAACACATTTACCTGATGTATATGTTTTTGTACAGTTGTAAATATGAATAAACGAGAAAAAAAAATTTTTAATTCAATTAATCCATTAATGACGAATCCATTCCAATTAATGACTATAATTTGGATTATTCTTAACCTGGATAGACTTCTGAAGTTTTTTTTACCAAGATGAACAGATTTGATATGACAAAAACTCATTGCTTCAATAAAGTTTCTTGTCATCAGTTTTTTTTTTTTTTTAACTTGTTTAAATTCCTCATATTTGAATAAATTTCCCATTCTTGGCTTCCATAGTTTTGGAATTGAGTTGCTTTTATTTTATGAAAATTATCTTGTTCTACTAAATAATCATAAATAAAATATTTTCTTCCTATAAAGTCAAAAATCAATAGAATCTGTTAAAGGAAAACGATAAAATTTAGTAAAAAGCTCTCACCGAAAGAAAGCGTGCTATAAAGCCTAAGCAAGGTTCTTCAAAAATTCCCGAATCGGGCGAAAACACTCAGCCCGATTATCTTCTACGTAATATTGCCAAAATATTTTCGTTTAGTGAGATGTTGCAAAACAAGCGCCTATCAGGTGTTGCATGAGTCTAATGTGTTTTTTTTTCCCTTTCAATATCTCTTAAAAAGTTTAAAAAAACAATTTTATTTTCTAGTAAAAAACGTCAACCTAATTTTAAAGACAACTAAAAGAGGATTTGAATGCTGAGCTATAAGCTAGAATATGTTGCTGAACAAAAAGATATCCTGTCTAGTAGAAGTTAAGATCCAACAAAAAAATATTTATTGATATCTCTTGTTCTAATGTGATTTTAAACTACAATGTCGATTGTCACTAAATGAACAAAACATAACAGATGTGTTATTAAAATCTCTAAATGAAAACACGAGTTACAAAAAAAAAAAATTTACAAATAACACAGTATGCTTACTGAATAATCAAGTTTCATCTTATCTAAACCTACGATCATGAACGAGTCGCTCAAAGACATTCTTCCCTAGCAAAATAAAAATGAATAAATAGAATTCAGAATTAGGTAGATCTGATGTGATTTAGAGGTCTTGTAGGAATACATTTTCTACATAAGATACAACGTTATTTTTAAAGTAATTTCTTTGAAATCTTTTATTAAATTATATATATTTTTTAAATTTTTTACCTAAAAGTTAACCCTTCTAAATAAATTTTTGGGATCTAATACATTAAATGTAAAAATATATCTTACTATTATTTTATTACTTTTGCCCATTATGTTTCATTATCAATCTATTCCTTTGCATGGGCCCTATTCGAGGATCAAAGTATTTTTGTGATAAACAGTTGGCAGCATTGTTGAGTAAAAAATGTAAAACTTAACAAACAAAAAACATGGCAGTTAATAGGTTAACATAATTTTACTAGATTATTTTCTTGCATTAAATTACAATTATTCCATCTCTCCCAAAAATTACCACCTTTATAACATCAGTGAAAATGTTATTTTAAATAAATGTTATGGTTAGATGCATGGATTATTACTGTCCCACTTATTCTAAGTTTAATAAATCTTACAGATTTGACACACTTTCCCAGCTAGATATCTAGGTTCAGGGAATCTTTCCAAGTTTCCAGGTTATATTTTTTAATTTTCTTCAATATTTGAAATCAAATTTCCATAATTTAAAGTAATTTAACGCTTTATCAACCATTAAAACTGTCTATAGATGAGAGAGGAATCATGGAACATACTTGACTTGTGCAATTCAATATTAAGTTTAAATCAACAATTAACACTTTCTGAGACAGTCTTACAACATGGTTTGAGAATAAAAAAGGTTTGAAAATGGGTCATTAATCATGTGCACAAAATTGTAATAATTAACTTAATAAGTTGACATTTCTAATACGAACGATAATGAAATGAGTAGAACAACAGTAAAGCAAGCAGAAATAACATACATTTGATTGCTAATGCAATGTTATAATAATTCTATGTAGTATCAGTTAAGTAATAAAGTTTTAAATAATTATGCCTGGAGATGAGAAATAATTATTCCCGAAGCATGTCACAATCATAATGCATTTTAGATTAATTGGAAAGTAAATGCGTAGTGTTGTGTAATTATTCTAATCTTCAACAATTATAAATAATAATGAATAATTAATGTTTTCTTTAACTGTTTTTGTTACCTTCCAGACGTTGAGAAAAACTGATTTAGATTTAAAAAATAATCAGTAAGCCAATGAGAAATGAGTGTACCAAGTTTTATATAAATTTAATGTTATTCTAGATTTCTGAAGCCTTGGGAAATCAAAACCTTTCTGAATTTCTGACATGCTTTGTACCATTCTAAGTGGAGGATTCAGAAATTTATTTTTATGAACATTGCTTCCTGTTGGACTCCAAATTTCATCTTTAAACTTGTTTACAAATGAGCAGGTTGATCTACATACTTTTGCCAAAATGTTGACTTTTCTAATAAAGTAGCAAAAATAACTTTATTTTTCATGGTTTTCATTATATTTTGACCTGAATGATGAGTAAGAGATTGGAACTAAACTCCCCATCAAAAATATTGCAAAACTTTGAAATAATTGTTACTAAGACCTCTGTTTTTTAATAAGAAAGAAAGGTTCTGAAGTCTATAATAAACATTCCTAAACTAGACATAAACAATTTTTATTAAAATAAATTACAATATTTCTTGCAATAAACAAAAAAAGTTAGAAAACTTACTTTTTAAAATTTTCATTTTTTATGATTTTATTGTTTGTTTTTAAACTTTTAACTTTTACGGTGGGAGTCCTAAATTTTGCCTATCCAGGTATAATTAGGATAGGGATCTTTAACGAGTACCTGACATCGCACAGGCTCGGGACCCCCATTTTATATTTTAAAAAATCCTAATGGGCATCTGCCATATGATTTTACTTTTAACTATATTGCCCCCTCTGGCTTGAATGACTGCTTTCACTAGTCTTGGCATACTTGTAAATAACGAAACGAATGATAAACATGGACTGAAGGAAATTTGAAAACAAAACCTCAAATTCCATAGTTTGTTATTAACAGGGAAATACATTGACGTGTCTAATCTTTAATGTCTCACGTTTAATAAATAATATTAATATGAATATAAACCAAGTATGGATTAAGGTAAAAGCCAGGGAAATCTCGAGAATTATGGGTGTTGCAATACTTTTGATGGGGAGTTTACTATCAAAGCTATGCATCTATCATTTCAACATAAAAATGTTTAATCGATAAATTTATAAGTACTTTTTATTAAGTACTTCTTTCTTTCATTTTATATTAACTGCATGCTCTAAATTTCTAAATATTAGCTAATGTGACTCTTTGTCTATATAGAAAACAGTACCTGTCCAAATTAGAAAGCTTGTTTTGTTTTTTGTTTTTTTACAATATTAAAACTGTAAAATTTAATATTTCAAAAGAATGATCATCTGATTTTTTTTTTTTTTTTTTTTTTTTTTTTTTTTTTTTTTTTTTTTTTTTTTTTTTTTTTTTTTTTTTTAACAGTTATTTTTGACATGGATATGTTTTTAGCTGGGGTCTATAGTTTTTGTAGTATTTGTAGTGTTTTTTCACCCTCAAAAATGTATCAATTTAGCACCCTCTAGCTCTGTTGGTGCTGCTCTGATGAAAACATTGTTCACAGTTTCCCGATCAGAAATTTAATTGAAACTATTTTTTGTTAAGTAACATTTGTCACTAGGACCAACCGTTTAGGAGCTATATTAGTTTGAATGATAAAAGTCACGTTTGAAATCCCTATTTTCTCTCAACTTTGTTTATTTTGAATAATCATTAATTGTTTATTTTATTTAATTATTAATTTAAGTCATTTGATCCTTTTAATTCTAAAATATAAGTTGGGAAAATCAGTAAGTTATAGATTGTCACATTATCTATTGTTTTTCCCAGTCAGGAGGAAAGCAAGTTTGTTTTTTTTATATTCAGATATTAATTCTAAATTATGCTTTCATTCAGAATAATATGCTTCTGTACCTTTTATTGAATAATAAAGCTTAGAAGATTTTATTTGTTTTGTTTTTTTAAATTTATAATTTAAATATTAGAAGCATAACCTAGTGGATTACAACTAAGCAGTCCAAGACTGAAATATAATCCTTGAAGGTAAATCTTAGGAAAAACTGGATTATGTGGAATAGCTGAAATAGGGAAAATGGCTAAAGGCAAAGGTCCATGAAGAAGGAAAACAAGGCTACTCTGTACTTGATGGAGATAGGCAAAGAAGGAAAAAATACAATATTAATAAATTATTATAATTCAATACTTCATGTTAAACATTATCTTTACAAAACAACATTAAATACTCAAGAAAATAATCTGATTAAAAGTAATTTAATCATATAAATCATACAAATTATATATATATTTTTTAAAATTATTATTTAGTTTAATTTCTTTCTTTTTTCTTAGACATTCTTGTGGTCCATCCCAACGGCTTTTTCGAGTCAATAAACTTTCTTCTTTTATCTTGTACTCAAAAATCTCATCAGGCACCACACCATTGTTCTAATCAAGTCCTGGTTTTCCTCAGAAATTTGTAAAACAGATCATCCACTTTTTTTTTGTTAACATTAGACTTCACATTTTCACATCTTAGATTCTTCATTGAGCTGTTTGAACAACTTCTCAATTGGTCGACCAGGCTTTATACTGCCAATGTTTCCATAACATCACCCGGTTGCCTGTATTATTTCTACTATGATTATCATACATATCACATAGTTCTTGGTAATAAATATATGTCAGTATTATAAGTGTTATACATTCAAATTTAAGTCAGTATTATATAACATTAAAATGGAATATAGTGCGTTTTGAATGGAACCAATTTTACCAAACAATAGAGGAAAAAACCCTAGAACCTTTTCAGGAGGAAAGAACCTTTGTTTTTTTGACAAATATGTTTAATTAAAACTAATGTAATGCCCTCCTATTAATTATTAAGATTGGCCTTTTTCATGATTATTGTAAACTTTTATAGAAAAACAATGAAATTACAACAGAACCTCATTCTATAATCTATTTCAGGAAATCATAGATATTTGTTAGAGATGTATTGAGATTTCAAAAGCCTATTCTCAGTTCCATTGATTCTTGAGACAAAAAATTGGTATCGAGAACCGATGACACTAAGTCGATTCCTTGGAACCGATTGATACAGCTGATGTCAACAGTTTTATGATATCTCATTAAGTTATTATTATACATCAGTTCTTCTCCCAATGTCCAAGCTTCCTTTGCACTGAATATAAACATGCATTACATATGAATACTAGTTATCGAACCCTAATAATTGTGAAAGAGTTTAGTAACATTTTCAATACCTTAATCAATAAATGAAGCCTTGGAATGTTTATCTTCGTAGATAAGAATTTGTGAACTTAATTTTAATTAATAACATATGCTATATGTCATATATAATTAATGCTACTACCGGTTTACTAATTTATTTCTTGAATTATTATGGTTTTTTTTTAATTGTTTTGTTTGCTTTCTTAGCTAACTTTTGGATTATATTTAGAAATAGTAATTTATTTTTAAACTGAGGTATTGGTACCGATAATCAAGAATCAATTTCTAGGTATCAGTACAATTATCAAGTAATAAAAAATTTGATACCGACACATCATAAGAAATTCATTAGGAACCTAATGGAATAGTGTTAATATAATTATCTAATCAATGCAAAGATCTGATAACAATGAATTGAATCTGGTTTAATGCTGTATGTGAAAAGACTTAATTTCAAAATAAAAAATGTCACTCTCATATTTTCGATTAGTTTTAGAAGAAGATAGCATTCCATAGTGTAATACATTTTTATTTTAGAATTTTTCAACAATAAATAACAGTCTTGTGATAAAAAAACTTGAATGCTAACAAAAATAATACTTGTGAGCATTTATCAAGCCTGAACTGTGTATTCATACAATAATAGCCTCTTTATAGTTTTAATAATATGAATAACAACATTTTTACTAACGAGTATAATTATAAAACACATATTATAAATTCTAAATGATGTTCTGTCTTAGAAATTTAAAATTATAATATATTTAAATTATTCCTCTATGTCTTGAAAAAATCTTTTTGAATTACTTAAACTCAATCAAAAGTCTTGCTTTCATTAAAAGTGACTTAAAATGGAAATAAAAACCTTTTAATATCACAAAATTCGAAAGTTTTACTCATGGCCGAAAGGAATTTTGGCGACTCAAAGAAATTATTTAACTCTGGTAATATCCATTTGTTGAATTCTTTTGTTATATTTTCATTTACTGTTGAATTTTGTATATGAATGTCCGAAAATTCACCAAGATGAAATCTCTCCCACCTAGTTCGACAGTAATGTAGATTGTTCTCATCTCTTATAGTGTAAGCTATCTCGACTGAATTGTTTTTACTTGTTATGATGGCTGGTCCAAAATCATCATCTTTCATTCTAAAATTGAAAAAAAAAAATTATTAAAATACACCATAACAATTTTAAATTTGTTTGAATTACCTTAGATTCAAAATATAAAAAGATCGGAGATTTAAGTTGTTTATTAGTTGGGGCCTCAATCTCCTTATGTACTCTAACATTCTGGATAAACAGTTTATCCTACAGATTACCAACATAGTTTAGCCAGAGTGGCTAAGACTCATTTTGTATTTTGTGGTACTATTACAAAAAAGAACCAAATGGCCCAGGTGAAAATTGAACCTATGACTTACCTTACCCTAAGTGCTAAGAGAACCTTTCTTTTGATTATGGTGTTCCACATATACAGGGTGTTTCCTTCTTAGTATTAAAAAAAAAAAAAAAAAAAAAAAATTAAGTGAAACTAAACCAAAAACGAAGAAACATGCTGCAGAACTTACTTCTCCATTCCAATCTGTTGCAAATATACAATAATTCAAAAACCTTTTTTAGGAAACTACATTTTTTCCATAGAAGCTGTAATATCTCCACTTCGCTCAAACATTTTTCAAATTTTTTCCACATTTTCGGATTTAGTATTAAATTTCCTATAAAAACAGAGTGCATGTGAACAGGAAACATGTCTATATTTTCTGGCTCATGCTACATTTTCAAGCCCTTAAAATATACTTTATAGTACAAAAATAAAAAATAAAATAAAAAATTCACTAAAACGTTTTGTGAAATGATAAAAATACCGTTTCTGAATAACATAAAAGTGGTTGCAAAATTTATTATTTATGTTTGTCGTGTGCAGTGTACTTAATATAAATACCTTTTTTATTAAATTGATTTGGCATAAATCATTAATATTTTTAAGGTATGTTACACTGGAACATCATTAATAAAAAACATATATATATATATATATATATATATATATATATATATATATATATATATATATATATATTTTTTTTTTTTTTTTTTATATGCAGTAGATATATATATCTACTGTATATAAAAATGGTCGCAGTTTTTTTCTTCTTTTTTTTTTTGTGTTTTAAGAAGTTATATTAAATGAGATCTGACATTGTGATAATCACAAAATAATTAAAAATTCTGGTAACATAATAATAATTTTTTATTTTTTACAATATTTAAATTTAAAAAATTAGAATAATTTATTGTCTATTTTACCTTAGATGATGAGTGCAAGCTCAAAGTTTAAATTAAAATAATTTAATTGAAGATACATTGCATAAATGCCTTCATGATAAAATGTATGTATATTTTTTAACTTGTAGACTAATGAGTCACTAGAGAAAAAAAAAATCAACTAATACATCTAATCAGAGGTATCCAGTTTAAGTTAGGAATTTTTCAATAATACTTAAAGTATTTTTTTTTAAAAAACAAAATATTTTCATTAGAACTTTTAAATCAGCTGTTATTTTAAATCAGATAGTTTAAAGTCAAAGCTGCCCTTTGATGTTATCCCTGATGGATATAGTTAAGGCAAGGATCACTTTAATCTATTGTTAGCTTGAGAGTAATTGTATCATTGTCGGTAACAATGATACAATTACTCCTAATAGAAACTCTGAAATTATCATAATTGGTTGTTAGCCTGAAGGAGTTAAAAATTACAGCTCCTTTGGAAGTAAATAACATTATAAACTTTGGTATACTTTAAAATAAAACTCTGATTTTGATCTTTTTAAAATAAAATAAACAATGTATAACCATATTCAAAAGTTATCAGTTCTATTACTCTGTGATCTAATTATTCTATATCAGCTATATTACTCTGTGAATAAATTATAAAATAAATATAAAACTAAATACAATAAAATAAATAATAGAATTTAAAAAAAAAAATTAAGTTGTATAATTTAATATTTTTAATGATTTTTATGGTACTGGATATGGATTTTTTATTTTCAACCAAGGCCTTACAAATCTAACGGGGTAATAAATATATGTTTTATTTTATTTTATAGATCTGTCAAAGGAATAAAAATAAAAAATAAGAATTGATAGACATTACTTTATTACTCTTTTTTTTTTAACAATTTTTTTTTTTATTGCTTTGACTGATCCCTCTATATATATCTACAAGGTATATATTCATCCAGTCAAAAATAGTCCTTGTTTTTTTTAAATTAAGTAATAAATAAATTTGTTTTCAAAATCAAACATAAAAGCTTAAATATTTTACTATCAATACATTTACCAAAACGAGTAAATGGTGTCTTATGTTTCATTTTTTTTTTTCAGTTGTATAATTTTTATGTGTTTTTAATTTTATTTATGTTATTTAATAGTAACAGTATGATATTAAATTGTTCTATAAAATCTTGAGAATGAAAAAAAAATATAAGCTAATATTTTTTATAAAAGATAAAAAATAAATATATTTTATAGTAATAAACAATTGAAGAACAAAAAAAAAATTCTCAAGAACCAAATAATTTTTATAATCTCAGGTAGACGTAAATTAACAAGTATTCTTTAAATAGCTTTATATAGATTGTAAAAAATATTATTTTTAGTTTATATTTGTAATAAAATAATTTGTTACCTGATACTTGAAACGGTGAGCTTAAAATCTCCTAATCCAAACGTTCCTGACAGTCTTGAATCTCCATTATTCGTTTCCAGTATGACGTCGGATAATCTTTTCAAAGTGCTTATATTGCCTAATCGTAAACCTCTAATACTGAATGTGTCATTTACCAAATCCATTATGGGTATGTCAGTCGAGTTCGATTCTTTGTAACCGATGCCAAAATACTCCAATAGCATGTCTGTCTGATCGTTCCAAATCTGTTTTTCCCCTCTGCAATAGACGACTACGAGCATAAGAATATACGTCCTCATTCTGAAAGAGCACCAACAGCCATGGAAAGAGGTACAGGAATGGGACCTTTTATAGATAAGCACTGCGGCTCAATTGGTAAATGATAGTAGCACGGAATAGCTATTGGATAATAGAATGAATCACTGCAGCTTTCTAAGGAACAACATTCCTAGAAAGAAATTCATAATAACATTAATTATCAAACATTGTGAAATCTTCTGATAAGTAAATTAAAAAGAAAAAAAAATAATAAACTATTTATTTAACAAAAAAATTCAGATATATATATATATATATATATATATATATATATATATATATATATATATATATATATATATATATATAGCTATTAAATTGATAAGAGAGCTGTCATTTAAAAAAAAAAAAAAAAAAAATGATTACAACTATAAACAATCTAGTACATACAACAATAGGCTTTTAATTAAATATTTTAAAAAAATTAAAATCTATGATATAATTTTTATTTTTAAGATTCTGATATTCATATGAAAACTACTTTAAAAGTATAAAAACAACAAAGTGGAAAAAAAAAAACAAAAAAAACAGCAATATATTTTTATATTTTTTAATTTTATTAATTTCTTTAAAGTACAAACTTTATGGCAATTTAGTTTGCCAATAATATTTATATTTAACCATTTCAAAAAAATAAATACATAGTAATAAATAAACAATGAATCGGAACATTTGTACATTTTATAATAATTAATTCTAACAAAAGAGCATTTCTACATAACAATTAATACAAACAAAATCTTACGAGTTATAAAGATTTATCCAAACAAAAACAAAAATACATTTTTACAAGTTATAATAATTAATAGTGATTATAATGATAATAATATTCAAGTAATCAAAATTTTGTATTCTTTTTTTGTCTCTATTTAGTTTATTTAAATGAAAGAAGCCAATTATTTTTTGCAAGCATTCAAAGTAAATAGACTTGTTTATCTTTTCTACCCCATTGAAGTCCAAAATATCTTCTAATGAAAAACATTCATCAGTTAGAACTATGTAATATTTATTTTGACTATTTTGTGTCTCTGACACTCCAATAGCAGATGTTTCAAGCTATTTAAGATTACAATTACTATTTTCATATTTTTCATTAGATTTAATTATTAAACTATTAGTTTTAAAAATTACTTTTAAATAGTCAATCTTGGTTATTCTTGTTTGATTAATGATTCTGTTTGGATATATCAATGTTATTTGTTAAATAATCTTCAGTTTGAGAATTTTCATGTACAACGGGGTACAACTTGTATTAAAGGTGTGACCAATTTTTTGTTTTATGTATGTAATTGTAGTATCTGTTCCATTCAGGAGAAAAATCAGATATTTTTATTTGATAAAAATACCTTGGCAATTTATTAAAAAGAATGTTAATTTTGAAACTTAAAAACTTTGATTATTTAAAATAAATTTTGAGTACTAAATTGTTAGTTTATATAAATTTCATTAGAAATGTTATCCTACTTTGACTTTAGTTGTTCATGTTGATAACACTTGACTCAATTCTACTCTTAAGGTGTATATGCTTATACATTTATTTATTTAAATAAATAAATTCCTCTTAATTTCCATTTCCATCTCTCAAATCAAAGAATTTTTTCACTTTTTATTAGAAATATAGATTATATTATTTAAAATATAGAAAGTATTATATATATAAAGATTATTAAATTATGCATTTTGTGTTGTCTCTTTATAGTATTATCTTGATAATTCTAAACCGTTCCATTCAGTAATGATCCGCAAACCAATTTAATTTAATTTTGTTGAATTGTTTAGTACTTTAATTACACACAATTTTGGTATTTATTTAAAGCACTAGATTTTCACGTGAAATCCAGAATTGTCTTTTGATATTCTTTGAAGACTATATTTTACAATTTAAATGCTAAAATCTCAAGCTTATTTAATATTCTATGGACCATATATTTCCCACTACAGTCCATATCTCTAAAAGGTGAAAAATAATTTATATTTATATTAATTAAGTTTAATTTCACAATTTATAATTAACTTACTTTTATTTACCTGAAACTTTTAATGTGGAACTTTTAGTGGTGACCTAGTCGGTCAAAAGCAATATGTTTTTGGGGAATGCGAGGGCGTTACGCATAGTTTGATAGTAGGATATTAGCAGTTAGGAGCTCAACTATTTTTACACTAAATAACAGTCTTTTGATTCTGTTTCTCCTAATACGAAGTGTAAGTATGAAATCTCTATTTTTGAGTGTAGAAGGTTTTTACATGCTCTAGCTCAGTTGGTGTTCCTCGGATCAAAAATCTCATTGTTAACTTATCAGAATTTAAATGGAAAATATTTTTTGTTTTATAACATTTGTCACTACCTACTGTTTATGAGCTATATTGGTTTTAATTAAAAAAAATCAGGTTTGAAATTGATAAAATTTTAATAAAAATTGTCAATAAAAAAACTGAAGGTCAAGGGGGCAACCCCTAAAACATGTTCCATGTTATTCTTTCTTTGGCCAACAGGCTCGAATGGGCTAGATTGTTTCATAATTCATAACTATTAATTAATCTTCTCACTTAAAACTATTTATATGATAATAGAAATAAAAAATTAAAGGTCTGATGAAGCAGGCAAAGTAAGAAATTAGGACGTGATATAGATAATTGAATCTTCACGTTCCTCTGACCTATACTTGCCTTTCCACAGCTTTATACCAGCATTCCTTCCTTGCCCGATCCGCTACACTATGGAACACTCTCCCACCTGAAATAAGACATGCCCCTTCCTTAAGCTTCCTTAATTTTCTTTTATATAATCCTTTATTTGTTCCATAATGGTACATAATCATTTGTTTTATAAAAATTCAAATTTCTTTTAACTTTAATTGTTTTTCCTATACAATGAAATATTATCTATTAACTTGACAATTTATGTGTGTATGGTTGTGTGTATGGATATATAAGTAGATGTGTGCTGTATATATAAATATATATAGTGGTATCGGTAAATATTTTCTTCATTCAATGACCATATAGACATAGTTCATTCTCTGTATATATCTTTTCTTATTTTCTCATGGTTATTTTTTATTATTATTTTTTTTTTAGTTTATTTCATTTCTCCTTCCTATGTTATCATATCTACTTAAATTCATTAGACAGTTAACTGTATTTGCATGTCTATTGTTCCTCATATATAAATACCTTTGTATGAAAATATGCAAGCTAGACCATTGTACTACGTTGTGATACAATTTTGTTATTTTTAGGGGACAATAGGTCCCGGAATAAAGATTATTTCTTCATTCATTCATTCATCTTTGGTTAGAAAAAATATTAGGTTTCGCCTATAAATACATTACCTAGAATCATTTATACATAAATTTCTACTGAGAACATATCAGTTTCTCAAGAGAGAAAATGTTTAGTAATCTAGAGATTAGAAATTGTGAAATACTATCAAATCAATGAGATTTTTACAAAGACGTGGTTAAAAGTTACAGGCTAATAATGAAGGCATCTGTTTACTTTAAGGAATCAAAGCACAAAATTTTAAAATCTTACTGCTTAATCTAATCTGAATTATAAGTTACCTATATTTTGTTTTTTTTTTTTTTACAATCCAGGCTTATTATCAAATAACATTAAAATATTTACCTACTTCCTTAATGAAGTTTAACAATCAACAAAAACAAATGCCATACCACAAGCTTTTTGCAATTACCAACAGGTGGTTCCCATGGAAACATCAAGACTATGAATTTTAGCTGCTTCTGGGAGGCGGCACTCATATTATATTTTTTCCAAGCTTACTTAAACTTTTTCAAGAATATTTTAATCATTTTCTAGTTATGTTTAATCCATTTCCACATTTATTTATTCTTTTTCCATTTATATTTCTACTTTCACATTCATATTTAAACATTTTCCAATTATTTTTATTTGTTTCCCTTTTTATTTTAAACAATTCCATTTATTTTTCACCCTTTTCCATATATTTTTATTCTTTTTCTGTTTAGGTTGAAACATTTTCCAATTTTTTTTAAACCTTTTTCTAAATCGAACTAGGCCCCTAAATTTTTATAAGAAATTGGAGAAAAAAGATAATAATCATCAAAACGCGATATTCTGACAATCCAGTATTTATTAGATAAAAAACATGACAATAATTTAAAAATAAAATAAATCATTCATTATTCTTATGAAATACAATAAAAATCTTATTGAATTTTTATGGGAAATAATTGATAATAAGTATAAGTCATTATATATAATAGTTAATAAACTTATCTAATAAATACTGGATTGTCAGAATATGGCGTTTTGATGATTATTATCTTTTTCCTCCAATTTCTCATAAATCTTTAGGGGCCTAGTTTCAATTTAGAAAAAGGTTTACAAAAATTGGAAAATCGTTCTATCTAAATGGAAAAAGACTAAAAATATATGGAAAAGCATGAAAAATAAATGGAATAGTTTAAAATAAAACAGGGAAAAGGATAAAAAAATTATTTGAAAATGTTTAAATATTAATGTGAAAGTTGTAATAAAAATGGAAAAAGCCTAAAAAAAAACTGGAAAAAGATTAAATAAAACTGGGAAATGGATTAAACATAATAGAAAATGATTAAAATATTCTGTAAAAGGTTTCAGTAAACTTGGAAAAGGTATAATGTGAGTGCCACCTCCCAGAAGCAGTTTAAATTCATTGTCTTCATGTTTCCATGGGAACCACCTGTTGGTAATTGCAAAAGACTTGTGGTATGGCGTTTGTTTTCAAAATCAAATTCAGTAGTGAATGAGTACAGTGTTTATACACCCCTATAAAGTTCTTTTTTACTCCACAAGGTTTTTTTGTTTTTTGTTTTTTGTAGATATTATGATTTTTTAGTATGATTTTTATGGTAGACATTTTAATCGTATGAACTAGAAGCATCTTATCACTTACTTGTTCTCTTACACCTTACTAGAATAATTTATTTTTACATTACTGTACTGTTTGTTATCTAATAAATGCTGGATTGTCAGAATATTATCATCCTTTTTTTTTCCAGTTTCCCATGAAAATTTAGTAGCCTAATTCTATTCATAAAAAGTTGAAATAAAATTTGAAAAGGGTTCAACCTTAATGGAAAAAGACTAAGAAATATATATGTTAAAGGGTGAAATATAAATAAAATGGATAAAGATCAAACATAGAAAATGTTACATAAATCTGGAAATGGATTAAACATAACTAGAAAACTGTTCTATGATTAAACTATTCTGGAAAATGTATTGATCTTAGTTTTTAGCTGATTCAAAGATGTCTTCTTATAACAATGTAACTATCCAAGTAGGGACTGAATAGTGGTCATGAACGATTCATTCATCTTTTGTAAAGTCAGTTTAATTTAAATGGCTGGGAAAGTGTTCAGGAGATATATTTAGAAAAAATTATTTATGTTTGGATCGCTTTTGTAGAAGACTAAAATGTGATAAACTCAGGACCCCTTGTCACTTATAACAGTGAAACATAGGTTCAGATAAAAAAAAAAAAAAAAAAAATTAAAGACATTATGAGTGATAACTCTTCCATGAATATTTAAAATGCCATATTAATGAACAATTAGACTGGATCAAGGATTTTGGGATCTCCATCTCAATTCCTTTAAGCTTAACAGGTGATAATTGTTGGAACATAGGGGATTCCACTCAAATGTCAGATGAATTTGACCAAAAATCATACTTTTGCTAAAACTGAAGTATGCTAAAATAGAAAGACCTCATACATATTGATAACATGATGGATGCAATATTGATGACATAGTGAGTCAGCAGATGTATGATCATTGAACGTGAATGGGAATATTTAAAAAATGAAACCCTGATCATGGACAGCAGTAGTAACAATTACATACGTTGATAATTATTATTACCTAAATAAACCTAAAGAATTCCATTCTTAGAATGTTGCAATAGACTCATCTGAACTGAGAAAAAGGTATATTCTAGGTTCAAGGAATAAAATTCAGAAATGCTTATGGGTTAGTCGAAAAGTTTTATAAGGGCATTAATATTTTTGTTTGTTTACAACTATAAGGAACTTAATTTGTGGTCAAAGTGTGCGGCTTAAACATAACCTATTTTGTAACTTAGCTTATCTCCAAATCCATATGACAATTAATCTATTATTATTCACCCAATAAAAATGTAATAGCATTTTTGGCGAATTAGCCGCGATCCAGGCCGATTTTTTTAAATTCCTTTCTTAGCGAGCACCTACGGCCCTAGAGGAAGCTACATATTAATTTATTCCTATCCGTTCGGTGGTTTCTGAGATTTCGTGTTAAATGATGAGTGTATTTGACAAATATATAGTAGATATGTGTAATAAATATTAAATATTTAATAAGTCCAAATATAGAGTAAAATACATACAAACATATATATACAAAAAAAAAAACAATCATCAAAAGTTAATGCATTTTTGAAATTAAAAGTTTTTTTTTAAAAAAAAGCTAAACCTAGTTGTTTGTTTTGATTTATTTAATTGTATATTATTTTACCAATATAAAACAATAGGTAATGAAAAAACAGTACCACAACAAAAGGGTTAGAGGTTCAGTACTGTGGTATGTATTTACAGTGGAATCTCACTAATCCGAACCAATGGTTGCTAGATTTTTGGATTCTGATTATAGAGTTTAGGGAAAAATAAACACAAAATCAGAATAAACGTGGCATTTAATGTATGTAATTCATTAAATATATGAATTATATATATTAAAATATCTAACAAGTCTAAATATAAATTAAAATACATATCAACATATATAAGCAAAAAAATATATTTATCAAAAGTTAATGCATTTTTAAAATTAAACATTTTTAATGTTTTCTAAAAAAGCTTTATATAGTTTTTTATTTTGATTTATTTATTTGTGTCATTCATTCCAAAACAGCCAAAAAAAAAGATTTTAAAAAATTTGTATGAGGTTATGTAAAATAAAAAAAAAGTTCTGCTTACTTGCTAGTTCAGATTAGCAAGATTCCACTGTGTATGATTCTTCTTTATATTTTCTACTTTATTCTAAAAGTATATTTAATTTATTTTCCTGTTTTTTCTTCTTCTTTTTTTTTTTACCTTTCTATTTTTAAAATTTTTATTTTTATCTCTTAATGCTGTTTTTCCTTTTTTTTTAATTATTAAATTTTCCATTAAAAAATAATTTAATTATAGTTTTAAATCAAAGTAAAAATAAAATTAGTAAAATTTAAACCTATCTGCGTTATATTCATCGACTTAAAAATAAATCACTTTATTGTATTTTTCAGGACGGATAGAAATTTAGGAATGTGCATAATAATTGTAAATATATAAATATTAAACTTTTTTCTTATTTAACCCCCAAGTCATTGACTAGGCAATTCGGCTTTTTAAATATTGCTCGGCAACACTGTTGCTCATACACCATGAGGCACATGCGCATATGTACATGTACTCGTTTTACAGACCATAGCAATATTACCCCCTTCCTCCCCCTATTAAACAATTTGATTGTTACAAAAATATAA
Source organism: Euschistus heros (assembly GCA_003667255.2). NCBI lineage: Eukaryota > Metazoa > Arthropoda > Insecta > Hemiptera > Pentatomidae > Euschistus > Euschistus heros. Next base: position 81,587 of record RCWM02000924.1, on the reverse strand, counting down.
TAAACTAAGGCATATAAATGAAATCATACTCAACATATTTCTTTTTGTACTGTTTAGTCTTTGATTTTTCACTTTCACTTATGCAATCAATGTTTTATCAAAGAGATAAAACATGGTTTTAATCTTAAACCTGCTATAATTTAGAAAGTCAATGCCAACTTTTAGTTAAAGTTGATAACATTGATTAGATAAATGAAGTTTAGGCCAGGATTCTGCAAGGACCATAAGCACCATAAGATGATGATGATGTTGACGAATTAATATTATGCTTATCGAAATTTTAAATGTTTGGTTTAAAAAAGTCTCTTTATGAAACAAGCCCAGTGAATTGTTAAGTGGATGATGTAAAAATGTAAAATACATTAAAAATTTTAAATGAATGATGAAACATTGCATTTTCATTATCTATAAAATACAAAAAGTATTAATCATCCTGCCCTTTGGAACTATCTCACTAGTAATCTGGAAGAAAGATGTTTTTTCTGTTTCATAACTAAAGATTTCTTTGAACTACCATTATTATTTTGTTTATATATATATATATATATATATATATATATATATATATATATATATATATATATATATATATATATATTTTCCCATTGACTAACTATAATCTAAATAAATCTAAATTGATGGTAAATGACTATTGGGTTTTATTGGTTTCGTAAGTACTTGAACTTTTATCAGTTTGGGTTCAATTCTTACTGGCTCATTGTCAAATATGAGTGATTTTTAATTTTTATATTTAAGGTTAAGTATACATACTATGACAAACAGTTTAGTGTCTACACACGCACGAGTATAATACTTTTAGTAACAATGAAAAATGAATAGTTCTTATAATCAATTTTATTGTCAATTTTATCAAAAATTTAACTGAATACTTTTTGTATATGTATTAAGTATGCATATAATAAAAAATACATAATAATTATTGTAATAGCATAAATAATTATTTTTAAAATGCAAATCTTCCCTTAATAATTATTTTATTTGATAAACAGAAGGTTTCCTTGATTTCATGAAAATAATATTAAATACTTTGAGTTGTTATTGGGCCTAGGATTTCAACTTAAACTGAAAACAAAATAGTGTTTAGATCTGTAATATTAGTTATTTTCTAATTATTTTACACATACACAAATGCAGTTATGATTTAAAATATGTGTGATGTAATTTGGTTAAAACTGCAAATAAAATTTACTCATCATTTTAATTTTGTGTTAAAGTGTTTATGATTAATTTATGGAACTAGTACCATTTAGTAGTTTAGTACCAAATTATATGATTCCTGTTCTAGAATAAAGATAAATAATTTTGAGTTGAAGTTAATTCTGTTTCTGGTGTTTCAATTTATATTTTATTTAAGAGGAATATTATTATGTAAACTTATTATTTTACTATTATTTATAAAAACAGATGATTCCAATTTTGAATTTTAAAAAGAATATATTTCTGGACTGGGTGTTTGGATGCATTCTAGTTTCTTATGAATTTTTATGCGACTCTTTAAATATTTTTGGTCACAGTTGATTTAGAACTTAAATTTCTATGTCTTTGCATGGCCAACCCACCATTATACTTGTTTTTAATAAATTGTGTTAGTAATTCATTCTAAGTTTAAATTAACTTTACTTTTTAAACTGATATTTAATGTGATTCAAGGAGGTATCTACATCTTCTTTCATTAGTATTTATAAATGATAAATTTATTGTAATGTTCTTCAAATTATTGTGTAATATAGTAAACGAAAAAAACTTAGTATATATTCAAAAGAAATTATAGACTTTGAGACATTTATTATTTTTTTTTCCATTTGTTTATAAATGTTCGAGAGTAGAAATACAGTTTTATGTATGAGATGCTGTAAGTGATATTATTGGATTTAATCAATCATTGATTTACGCTATGTACTAACCAATCATTAAAATAATTCGAGAACATTATAATTGGTTAAAACTGAACATACCTTCTCTCCAAAACTTGTGGTGAGATTAGTTTCCTTGACAATTTTAACCTTGAAATCACTCATGCCAGTTTTCCACCAAATTATCAGCTCTCAGCATGACCTTTTTTTATTTATATATATTTTTTTTAAACAAATGTATTATAGATTTATTATTACAATATTTTACTGTATTATGTAAGTAAATCTTACAAAATGTGTTTTTTGTATTTAAGTTTTTTCTGTGTTTAGTGAAAATGCTTCTATAATTATGCATTTACTCATTTAAATATTATGGAGTTGTGATAATATTTTTAATTAAGTAAATTGATGATATTTTATTTGTTTATAATTGTCTAAAATAAGTGTAAACATAATATTGTCAAATAAAATAGATAGTTTGAATGTAGAAGGCCTGTTAGTTCGGCCGCTACTCACGAGAGCGCTCTCTGTTTCAGAATGGGGATATAGAAAGCAATTATCCAGTGGGCAGTGACAAAGCTCAAGTCGGTCGTGGGGGCAGTCGCTCTGTAGCTTTCCTACGGCGGTTGTGTCTCATAACCTTAAAGATCTTTGTCGTCGCTGGTCTCTTGGCAGTGGTTGTCGGTGCTCTCTGGTACTTCATGGGCCTTACTTTCGTCGTTCAGTTGGCCATCGTTGCCTTGGTCGCCTTTTTGGCTGCCGGCAGGGGATACAGATGGCTCTACGTTGCTTTAATGACACTTCCAAGGGACTTAACGTAAGTATTATTCAATTATTTTATTTACTGTCAATTGAAACTTAAACTTTAATCGTTTAATCTAAAGCTTGACGTATCTGCTAAACACTGTTTACAAACGTAACATAGGTTATCCATACTTGAATTTATATAGGATGTTGATATACTTTTCTACATATTCATTTAGAATACATACACAGTGTTTTTACTCAGTAATCTATAGTTTAAATAATCTATTAACTTGTATTTTACGAGATGACAAATCTTTATAACCCCTCATGATTGTTTTGAACTGTAGAATCCTTAATAATTTTCGCTTCATACAGTATTGAAAATGATTTTTATCCCTATAATAATCTAATACTAACACCTTATTTATGTAAATAGCTTTACGTAGCAGCAATGAAAGAACCAGGTTGTCACCCTTAAAATCAAGGGCAACCCAGTAACCTTTGTGTGAGGTCGTTTTTCAAGTTTCGAATCTTAGGTCTCTGAACCCTGCTGTTTGTAAACAAGTCTTTAAGTAGGTTGTAAAAAGATAATTTGATTGTCATTGCCTTCAAAAAATTTATTAGTATTCCCTCTTTATTACTAATAATGTTTTTGTGATTGTATTGAAATGATCATTATATTTTGAAAGTATTTAAAAATTAATTAAAACACAAAGATTTGATTGTACAAACTTATGTTAATGTAATGTTTTGAAATTGTTTTAATGAATGTCATTTAAAAAGATTAAAATGCTTTTCTGGTTTATTAGATATCTGGAGAATTCTGTAATAGCTAAAGATTAAACTAACTTTTATATAATAGTTTATTGGCCTTAAAGTGATAATCCCTATCAACATGCATCACCAATTTAATGGTTCATATATTTAAAAAAAAAACAAACAATGCTTTATGATTTAATTGAGTTTTTAGAAATCTTGTTCCTTTATAAATATGTTATTATTAAATTTCCTATTTATGTTGTATTATTTTTCTATATAATGCAGTTTATTTTAAGTAAAATGAAAAAAAAAAAAATGTCTCTTTCTGACAATTTTGTCTATGTTAATTAAAGTAAAAATACTGGGAAAGGAATTTTAACAGGTCTTATGCAAGATTTGTTTTTATTTACTGTCATCTTTGTGTAATGGGTTGAACTTTGAATGTTTACAACTCTACTATAGTTTTTATTTTTATTTTTTTGTTTAGCCCATTAATAAAGATCCTAAAGTTTTGTAACTTGTAATGATTCTGTACATCTAGTTCCTTATTATGTAACTATTTGTATTCGTTATTTCCTCATAATTTTCCTCAGTAAAATTAAAAATGAAGATATAAGGTTTCTTTATCTTTCATTCAGTATTTTTTAACTACTTACATTTTATAAAATATGATTTTGATTATTATTTTTTTAAGGCGAAAAGAAAAAAAAAAAAAAAACGTAGAGCCTACAGGTCAATGTACAAGAGACTAATGTAATGCGAATGCCGTGTTAAGTCTGACCTTGTAGAAATCTTGCGGCGTGAATTCTTTGAGGAATGTTTGTAGGTTTGAATTGAGTCCTATTTTCTTTATTTCCTGATCTTAAAACTTTCTGTAACGGGAATCATCATCATCAGTTACAGGTTCTTTTCACCTGAAGGCTATTTAAGAACCAAAGTACGGTTGATGTGCCCTTGCTGCTTGAGTACGTTCAGTGTTGGAGAAGTCTCGATCGATCTTATTGCGCTTGTGCCCATGGCACGTGAAAATATCGTGGGGTAGATCATGGTTTAACAACTGAATGTGTTCTGGGATCGAGTCTCGTCGGGTCTGCAGTTATTCTAATTCATTAATTTCAAACTAATATTAGCGTGAATTGGTTGAATCACTAGTTATGGCGACCTCAACAGTTATGGGCAAGATAATACAATTTTTACAATAATAAGGGTCTAATCTAATAATAAGGGTATTATCCATGTGATATCACGAGGGGAAATATTTCTGAAAAGGGTTTAAGATGTATTTACTAATAAAAACCTCTCTTCTATCCATTTCTTGTATTCATTGAAAATATTTATCTCGAATAGTATCCTAAAATACCTTCTTTTTTTTTTATATATTTTTTATCCTTTTTTTTTTGTTAGTAAGATCATTTTTTAAAAGTGTGGATTCTTAAAGAATTATTGTGGAATTACTGAATTATTTTATTGTTTTTGAGTTATGAAGTTTTTTTATTAGAATTTAAGCTTCCATTATGTTGGACTCTTTGATTTTAGTTAAAACTAATTTTGAACTGACCATAACCGGTTTATAAAAATAAGAGATATAAGTTATGGTCACTCCTATCCGTTTCAATTTTCTTTGTTGTTACAAACGTTCTTTCTGCTAAAAAATAAAAAATAGAATATTCTTCATTTGATTATTTCATTTTAAAACTTAAATACTACTTTCTTTTGTTTTGACCTTTCGTCAAACGAAGCGTAAGTGACCATTACTAGTTATTATAGTCATATTCTGTACTTTACATGGAGCTAGTGTTGTTTAAAGAAAACTGGAACTATTGAAAGAAAAAATATTTTTATCTATATTATTAAATATTTCGTGACGAAAACGGTTTTGGGTATATCTTTAGATAATTCCTCTCTATTTCGATTGATGTAATTTTCTTTCGCTTCCCGGTTGCGTTGGTTAATTTGCATATGTAAAACTTTAACTCTTTCCTTATGTCTTATAAAATAATCGTTAATGATTTGGTTATTAAAATCTAAAGTGATTGGTGCATCTATATGTAGGTTTCGATAAGTTTAAATTGTGTTATTGAATGAATTCTGTTGTTATTACCCAAAAAGTCGCGTACTTAATTTTCTTTTTCCATTTTATTGTTTGTAAATTCTTCCTGATTATTTAATATTCTTAAATGTTCTATTAACGTGTTGTGAAATCTCTCAATTGAAATCTCACGGCATTTTATAGAAGGGAACGAATCCTCATTGAAAATCTTAAATAGTTTGGTTATTTTTTATTTTTTTTTTTTTAAAAAGAAATTTATTCTTTTTCAAATAGTTTTTCCGACTTTGATTTGTCCATTAAAATACCTGAACCATTTTTAGCTCTTTGTAAAATACTATTTAAAAAAAACATATTTGAAAGGAAGCCTTAGCATGTTTGTCCATTTCACATTCAATAGAATAAACTTTTGAGAACATTCTTACAAACTGTAACAACGAAATTCCATTTCGATAAGTTTCCTTAATTATGATCATAACTGTAGTAATTTTAATTTAACAAGAAGTTGTAAATCTCGTTTTCCTAAGGAGTATAATGAACAAAAATATAATATTTAATAGAACATATTTATTATTCAAAGGTGTTTTTTTTTTTTATTTAAATAATTTTCTTCTAATTAAAATATTTAAAAACACTATACAATAAAAACAAAACATCGTTTAATTAAACCCGGTGTATCAATTTAATTTGTCAGGCCAATATTTTTAGAAAAGTTAGAAAAAAAATTAATTAAATTAAATTCTTAGATACCTTTTAAGATTAAGACAGGTGGATGGACTGTCACCAATGCTCTTCAATGTGGTTTTGGACAAAATTATGAAAGAACTCTGGAAGTCCAACAATGCAGGGGCGAAAATAGGTACAAAATACAATCACACCAAGGTTAAGTGTCTCGCATATGAAGATGATCTTGCTCTGCTAGCAGAATCAGAGGAAGAGGCAGTAGGGCAAATTAACACACTCATAGAAATTGCTGAAAAAACAGGACTACAAATATCTTTCGAAAAAACAGAACTGATGACCACAGATACAAACTTCAGAAAGAAAATAGTGGAAACTAAAGACGGGCCATCAGAGTAACACAGAAATTTAAATGCCTAGGGGAGATCATCTGCAGTAGAGGAGTGGAAAGGGAGAGCATGAAGGAAAAGATCGCTAGACTGGAGAAATTAAGCTTTGTAACCAGTAACATTTACAATAAAAAGAGCATGTCCATAAAAGCAAACAACACAAACAATACTGTAGTAAAGCCAGTGTATATACTATATGAGACAGAGACCATAAACCTCCCTAACCTGGAAAGAATGCTGAAAGTAGAAAGAAACATCCTAAGGAGAATTTACGGCCCTAGGAAAACCCAGGAAGGATACAGGTTAAGATCAAACGAGGAGATCTACAAAGAAACAACGAACATAGAGACGGAGATAAGAATTAAAAGACTGAAGTTCCATGGACATATGGTAAGAATGTCTGAGGAAAGACTTAATAAGGCTATATTTCAGAAAATTTGGGATTACAAGAGTGCACAGGGATACATAAAACAGCTAAAAGAGGAGACCAGCAAACTGAGGATTGAGGACCGTGACTGCCTTGATAGAGAAGAATATAAGAAACTACAAGGAATAGCGGTTCTTGTGGACGGGAAGGAGCCAAAGGAAGGTATGGCCTAGACAGAAGAGAGAAGACAGGCAATCAGAAAGAATGAAGGAGATATAGATGATGAGAAGGAACAGAATTAAAAATCCATCTTCGTAATATTCGCGTGGTCTCTACGGCCTTTTCGTGAAAAAAAAATTCTTAGAGTTAAATTTTTTTTTATTGTTACTATTTATCATGTTTTTTTTTTTTAATTTTCATTCAAAAATTAACTTCAAAATTTTATAATCACAACCGATGAAGGTACTTGGACCCAAGCCTCGCTAAGGTTGTACTATCTTTTATCCAACGGTTGAGCAATATTTGGCTGGAATCTCACTCAACCGTTAGGATTTTTCTTAATTGAGGGACCCACTTTCTCGACACTGCGTGTGCCAACGTAAGCAGTATCTATAGGTATCGATTTTAGGACATCGATCGACGATACCGATAATTTTCTCGAGAATCGAAATGGTAGCTCGTCACATCCCTAATAAAACCTAAGGAACTTTTGCACTTGTTCCCCGCATTTCATTTTGAGTTTATTATCATATGTTTAGGTTAGGAGTAACGTTCCCAAACGTAATAACATGTCAAGGAGAGATCGTTTGATTGTTCATATTATTAATAATTAAATAAAAAAAAAAAAAAATTAAAAAAAAAAAGAAATGTATTTAAATATTTTATTAAGAGTTAATATTATAACTTTTCAGATTATAATTAAACATATGATTGCTTAGCAACATTACCTACCTCATATGTTATCCGTTTCACATGATAAAACACTTAAATAAATAATTAAATAATTTTTTTTTTTTTTGTAATTTTTTTGTTTTTTATTTTAATATTTAATAATAGGAACAATCAAACGATATCTCATTGACATGTTATTACATTTGGGAAGGTTACTCGTAACCTAAACATATGATAATAAACTCAAAATGAAATACGGGGAACAAGTGCCAAAGACCCAAAACCCTAATATCAGAAAAATGTAAACAGCTGTATGGTTCTTCTTTTTATTCGAAATAATAATAATGAACATAAAATGAATTTTATTTTATTTAGTCCGGGCGCCGTTATATAATTAATGAATAATGGTTTTTCATAAAATAATATTTAAAAAATTATTACCTACTAAATTTATTGAACAAATTAATTTTTAAAAAATTTTACAAATTACATTTTTTTAGATGTTATCAATACAATTTACATTATTCTTAATTACGATTATATATAAAAGCAAAAAACAAAATAAAATAAATATACATACAAAACATTATGAGATTAATTATAAACAACAGTTAACTCAGTTATATGCCACCATTTTCCATTATTTAAAGAATTTTAATTTACTAAAATAAGTTTTCTTAAATTTATTTAATCCATGTGAGTATGGACAAAATTTTAGACCCCTTACACAGCATTCCCAGTTAGGGAACATAAATTTTCTCAGAAGCCTCAAAATCTAAAATCAAATGATCTGCTTTTTGATTAACTAAAAACAAAATAAAAATTTAGTGAAAAAAAAAATATCAGTTACAATCACCTCCCTAAACTCAAGAAATCCATTTAAAAAAAAAATCAATTTCTTCCTGACTAGAAAAAACAATTGATCATGGATATGTCTCTCCATAATCTAATACTTTTCCCAACTTGAATTTTAGAATTAGAAGGATAAAATCACCTAAATTAATAATTAAATTAAATTAACAATCAATGATTATTCGAAATAAACAATGTCGAGAGAAAATGGCTTAGCTGTTTTAAATACGATTTCTTTCATTCAAACCAATATAGTTCCTGAACGGTAGGTCTTCAAAGGTTATACTATAAAAAATATTATCCATTTAATTTCTGATCAGGAAACTGTCGTCAAATTTTCGATCCCAGCAACACCAAAAGAATTAGAGAGTGACAACAAAAAATAAAAATAAATAAATAAATAATGTAGGCAAAAACTTGACTTTTTTCATTCAAACCAATATAGCTCCTAAACCGTTTGTCCTAGCGACGAATTTTATAAGAAAAAAAAAAATTAAGACTACCAGGTATGCAAGTTTAAAATGTCGTTTATTTCTTAAAATATATACACAGTAATTTAAAAAAAAGTATAATATATTTTATTCAAAGTACTGACCCTCGCTTTCTACACATTTTGTCCATCTCTCGGGCAATATATGGATACCATTCCAAAATAATGCTTCATCTTTATTTGAAATCCATTCATCGAGCCATTTTCGTACGTTTTCGAAATTGTTGAAGTGTTGCTCCGCCAATGAGTGTCCCATCGATGAGAAGAGGTGATAATCAGAAGGCGCCAGGTCAGGTGAATACGGCGGGTGGGGTAGGAGTTCCCAACCAAGGGAAGAAATCGTTTCCTTAGTCAATCTGGCTGAATGTGCAGGAGCGTTATCATGCTGAAGAATGACTTTGGCGTGCCTGTGAGCCCATTCTGGGCGTTTTTCGATCAATGCGTGACTCAAATTGATCATTTGTTGTCGGTAGCGCTCGGTATTGACTGTTTCGCCGGGTTTGAGAAGCTCGTAGTAGACTACTCCCTTCTGATCCCACCACACACACAGCATTGTCTTCTTCCCAAAACGATCCGGTCTTGCACTCGATGTGGATGGTTGTCCTGGCGTTACCCATGATTTTTTTTCGTTTGGGATTCTGAAAATAAATCCATTTTTCATCGCCAGTTACAACTCGATACAAAAAACCCTTTCTTTCGTGGCGTAAAAGCAGCATTTCGCACACAGTTTTTCGTTTTTCCATCTGTCGTTCGTCCAATTCATGTGGAACCCATTTTCCAACCTTTGAATCTTTCCCATAGCTCTCAGGCGATCGGAAATGGCTTGCCTAGTGACATTCAACTGTTCTGCCATCATTTGTTGGGTTTGGGTATTGTCTTCGTCTAATAAAGATTGCAATTCGAAGTCCTCAAACTTTTTTGGTCGATTTTCTCGTTTTTGATCAGTAACATCAAAATCACCACGTTTGAAACTTTGAAACCAACGTTCACATGTCCTGACGGTTGGAGCAACATCGCCATAAGTCTCAACAAGAATTCGATGACATTCAGATGCCTTTTTCTTTTGATTAAATAAGAAAATCATGACATGCCGCAAATGCTCTTTATTTGGCTTAAAATTAGACATTTTTAACACCAAAAGGTTTGATACGTCCATGTAAACGACTTAAAAACAACTGACTTTTGTAAACAAATGACTAACAAACAAAATAGCGTTTAGAGATAAGCAAATCCTTCAATAGGCTAAGAGCGCATTCTATTGGAATTAAAACGACATTTTAAACTTGCATACCTGGTAAAGCGACAAGAAACTTCTCGTCGGATTTGGACGTACGGAGTTGGAACTTTGGGGCTCTACTAAACCATCCAATTCATCTCGTATCCAGTCCTTACAATCCAATTTCCTTCGAAAAATCCTAAATGCCCCTTACTTTGTGACCAATAAACTTATCCATAAAGACCTTAATGTTCCATATGTTGCTGAGAGTTAGCGCAAACCAGATACTTATCCTTTTATCGTAAGCTCCATTACCACTCAAATCCATTATTTTCTCAACTTGCTTCCCACTCCATTCCCTATATTCCTTCGAGGCGTCTGATAAGAAGATGTTCCAGAGACCTTCTAGAGTAAAATTTTTATTGAAGTGCTACTGATGAGTAGTTTTTTTTTCAAGTTTTGACATTTTATTGTAATCGTTATCAGCTCATTTATTTAATGCATATATTTCTACAGTTATAAATTTCAATAAATGGATATAAAAATAAAAAATTTACATTAGATTTCTGACAAAAAATCAATTGTTAAATTTTCGAACCGAGCAACACCAATAGAGCTACAGTGTGTGAAAATGGCGGTGGTGGTGAAAAAAGCGTTACAAGGTGAATCAATATACCTTTTAAATGGTTGGTTCTAACGACAAATGTTATATAACAAAAATTTTCCTCTATTAAATTTCTTACCAGGAAGCTGTCGTCCTAGTGAGCCCTATCACTAGATCAATATTTCTTGTATTGCTGTAGCTAATATAATCATAATTTTTGTACTTTAAACAAAACTCCCTTAAAATGCACCCAGTGCAGAAAAATGGATGGATTTAAATGTTTGTGATTGTATTATAAATCAATAAAAATAAAAGGGGATTAGAGAGAAAAAAAAAACTGTCGTCAGATTTTCGATCAGAGCTAGAGCGTGACACAAAAGCCCCAAATATTTGAAGAAATGTAGCAAAAGTGACTTTTTTCAGCAAAGCAACCTAGCTCCTAAATATGCAAAAGGCAAAACTTATATAGCAAAAAAGTATTCTCCATAAATTACTGACCAGAAACTGTCGTCAGATTTTCGATCAGAGGAATACCTACACAGCTAGAGCGTGTCAAAATGTTATAGACTCCCAGCCAAAAGATATTTCCATGTCAACATGATAGTGTAAATAAGAATTGTTTAAAAAACAAAACAAAAGACTGCCGAAGAAGTATCGACGACAAACAGCCGCAGTTCTACCAACAGAACTTAGTGATATTGTCTGAGTGTTCCAAAGTTTGGGCACTTGAGTTGTACCTGAAACTTTATAGATTGAAAGGGATTTGGCTACAGGGTCGCCTTCATTGATTAAACTACAAACAACTTCAGGCTCTGCATTGTAGATATCTCTTTAAGTTAAATTTAAATTCTAAGTGTCGAAACTGAAGATGTTGATACATGTGTGGGATATCCTCGCCTACAGTGTGACCTGGTCTCTCAATGAGTCACGATATTTAAAGCAGTGATTAATATGGAATGCAGAACTTCCTTATCGTTCCTCGGACTATCCTTATTGCGAATATTATACAATATCCTTCCTGGTTATCGCCTACTGTTGCTTCCTCGACTGCATAAGGTAGCATGGTGTAGTATTGATGAATAAAGAAATAAAAAAACTTAGTTCACAATATGTAAAGGTCCTTTAGAAAAAATATATTTTTCGATTAACCGTTATATTATGTTGTAGGGGTTGCCGTCTTGACCGTCGATGCTCATATCTTTTCTATGTTGTTTTTTTTTCAGTTACTGTGTGATTTAGTTGACTGAAATACATTTTCATTTTTTTTCTCTCTTTTTTTTTATATACATTTATTGAAATTTACAACTGTACAGAATATATCCATCAAGTAAATGTGTTGACAACGATTATAATATCATGTTAAAACTTGAAAAGAACTACTCATCAGTAGCACTTTATTAAAACTTCTACACTAGAAGGTCTCTAGGCCATCTTCGTTTCAGACGCCTCGGAGGATTATCAGGAATGGAGTGGGAAGCAAGTTGAAAAACTAACAGATTTCAGTGATTATGGAGCTTACTATGAATGCATAGAAGGGCTAAATCAGCAACATATGGAACATTAAGATCTTTATGGATAAGTTTATTGGTGACAAAGTAAGGGGCATTGAGGATTTTTCGAAGGATTTTGGATTGCAAGGATTGGATACGAGATGAATTGGATGGTTTAGTGGAGCCACAAAGCTCAACACCGTACGTCCAAATAGGTCTAATCACAGTCATGTATATGAGTCTTTTGTAATTAATTGGGAGCTTTGAACGTTTGTCTAGTAAGAGTTGAGTTGAAATCACGGGCGTTTCTTGTCGTTTTAGTCTTCATTTTCAAATTAAATAGCTTAATACTGCTAATAGTCTAGGACCTTAGGTTTCTTTATTTTTTTCTGCTTACCTATATGATTTTAAATTATTTAAATGAATTTAACAAGTAATGATTATTCGAAATAAACTAAGTTGAGAAATAACAGGTGTTTAAAACGTGACTTTTTTATATTCAAACCAATATAGCTTCTAAATAGTAGGTCCTAGGGAGGAATGTTATATAGCAAAAAACATTTTTCAATAAATTTCTGATTAGTAGGATGTCGTAAAATTTTGGATTCGAGCAACACCAACTGAGCTAGAGCGTGTCAAAAACTCCCTACACTTAAAAAAAGAGATTGATTTGTGATTTTTTTTTTTTTTTTTTTTTTTTTTTTTTTTTTTTTTTTTTTTTTTTTTTTTTTTTTTTATTCAACCCAATATAGCTCCTAAGGGATAGGTCATAGCTACAAATGTTATATAACAAAAGCTATTTTCTATTTAATTTCTGATAACTTAACACGAAGCAAATTTCCGATCCGAGCAACACAACACAACAGCTGGAGCGTGTCAAACTACACTTAATACTCTCACATTCCACAAAAATGTATCCCTTTTAGTAAAACTTGTTCCAAAATGTTAAACAGCCGAGAGGGATCCAGCGATATCGGTTCAATCCAGGTTAATTTTTTTTATTTGTATTAGGAGAAACAGAGTCAAAAGGAGCTCACTCATTAGAACCTGCCTCCTAGTCAAGATAATGTTTATTTAGTATTAGAAGAGTCGAGCTCTTAACTGTTTCTACTCTCCTACTATCAAAATTTCAAACTAAGCGTAATGCCCTCGCGTTCCCCAAAACCGTAACTCTTTTGACCAACTAGATCACCGGTAAAAATATTTTCCATGTTAAAATATTTCCATCAAATTTATGCTAAGGAACCTGTTGTCAAATTTTCAATCCGAGCATTATCAACGGAGCTGGAGAATGTCAAAAAAGCCACAACACTTAAAAGAAGTTGGCAAAAAGGGGAGGGAACGACCAATGATGGAACTAGTGACTACCAATGAGAACTAGTAATTTAATTCTTAATAATTACTAAAAAACAAGTAAAAAATTAAAATGAAATTCGCCTTGAAATTCTACGGACTAATTTTAGTAACATTGTATTAGGTTGATGCAAAAATAATGTAGGTTTTTGGTATTCAGTAAAAACATCGATTGTTTTTCCAATTGCCTTGAGATGGCGTATGATTGTTGACTGATTCACATCGAGTTCTTCCGCTATTTCTCGAGTAGTTTTGGTGGGGTCAGCTTCAACTATTGCCTTTAACTGGTCGTTGTCAATAGCAGAGGGGCGGCCACCACCTTCTTTGTTTGAAAGGTCAAAATTTCCACTACGGAATTTTTTAAACCATCGCTGCACTGTAGATTCATTAATGGTACCTGGCCCCCAAACCTCATTAATATTTCGAGCCGTTTGCGCAGCAGTTCGACCGAGTTTGGACTCATACAAGTAAATTTGGAGAAAATCGCTCCTAGACCTCATTTTGTTTGGAGGAACTGAATGGACTGCATTAAATTAAAAAAAATAAAAGAAGGATTATATAGGAAAGTAGCGATATAAATAGGCTTTAAAATGATGTGTATAACTTAGCATTTTGGATTAGTTTTGTTTACACAATTGGAATTAATAATGAAACGGAAATAAAATCCTGCATTATTTTTGCAGCAACCTAATAGTTAACATCTCTTATTCAATGGAGCTTATATGAAAATTATATAAGCCTTTTTTTTTCTTTTATATTTTTTATTTAACTACTGTAGATTGAAATATTGCACTGGTTAATTAGCTATTCACTGATCATTCGAATAAGTGATAAGATTATTTCGAAATATTTCATAATCTTAGATATCCGAAATATTTCAAGATCGTCTAATTAAAAAGAAGCAACATTATGTAAGAGTTATCATTTCAAATGAATAAAAATAATGTCTATTTCAGTCATTTATTTTATCTTGGTTAATTAATTTATTTTATTTTAAATGTTTCATGTGATTATTTATTTATTTGAGGATATACTTATCGTACTTGATTTTTATAAAAACAATTTGCTCGAGACATAGTCGTTCCTTTTCAATTACTCTTATATATTCTTTCTATGATTGGGATTTTGCAAAAGACATAGGAATTTTCAATCTTAATTTACTTTTTATTTATTAAATTGCTATAATTTCATTCGGTTTTATTCATTATGATGGATGCACGACGAGGCCGCTAACGTTTAGGGAAGCACAACGACTTGAAGTTTTAGAAAATTAAGAACTGCGTAGGATATTATTCCTGAAAAATGAATGAATATGGATAATTAAGAAGGCTCCGCATTGCGGTATTGAGGGAGCTTTGTCTAGTGAGTATAGTTCATCTAATAGCAATTCCTATAATTGAATTGGTCCGCCGAAAAACGTTCCAAGTGACAAAACAAATTTTGAGCAATCAGTGAAAGAAAATCATAATATAAAGCTCTTGTTAGTTTTGTAAGTTAGATTTTTTTTTCATCTTGTAATTTGTTATATTTACATGTATAATGGCGTAATCGATAACTATATCATACTATGGTGTACCTACTATTTATTATACATTTAAAAACCTTTAAAATCGCCACTTCGAAAATTTTGTCGCTTAGAACATTTTTCGGTGGACCCATTCGTTTATAAATAAGATAATCAGTTTAAAGCCGTCGGGTAAACGTTCGAGAGGTAGACCGTGGAGATAGGTGCAGATACCGTATACCAGGTATGCAAGTTTAAAATGTCGTTTATTTCTTAAAATATTTACACAGTAATTTAAAAAAAATTGCCTAGTGACATTCAACTGTTCTGCCATCATTTGTTGGGTTTGGGTATTGTCTTCGTCTAATAAAGATTGCAATTCGAAGTCCTCAAACTTTTTTGGTCGATTTTCTCGTTTTTGATCAGTAACATCAAAATCACCACGTTTGAAACTTTGAAACCAACGTTCACATGTCCTGACGGTTGGAGCAACATCGCCATAAGTCTCAACAAGAATTCGATGACATTCAGATGCCTTTTTCTTTTGATTAAATAAGAAAATCATGACATGCCGCAAATGCTCTTTATTTGGCTTAAAATTAGACATTTTTAACACCAAAGAAAGGTATGATACGTCCACGTAAACGATTTAAAAACAACTGACTTTTGTAAACAAATGACTAACAAACAAAATAGCGTTTAGAGATAAGCAAATCCTTCAATAGGCTAAGAGCGCATTCTATTGGAATTAAAACGACATTTTAAACTTGCATACCTGGTAGATATCGAGATACCGAGGTGTAGATAGGAGGATTACATCATTGTACAGAGGAATTAGCATCGAAGAATTTGCAATCGTTTAACATCTGAATCTCTTTATTATTAAAAAATGAATGCAAGCAATTAAATGAAAATAAACAGTAATCATTTAAATTGGAAACAATAGATGTTTATAATAATGAATAGTGAATCAAGAAGCATTTTTTTTTTTTTTTAATACAAATAATGGCAAGTCTCTCCGTTGTTACTGTTTTCCTTTTTAACTGTGATAACTTTGTTAAATTGTTTGTTAAAACAAATTAGTTTTAATGAATTCTTTGTATATTAGTTGGTTAGGTATTATTTACTGTAGTATATCAAATATAAACGTTTTTTAATTGTTTAAAAAATTGGTTTTAAATTATTTATTTATAGATATTTATAACTGTATAGAATATTTACATTATAGTAACTTGTCAATAACTTGCTAAGCAACTGAGCGTTTGTAGCAATTTAATAAACGATCTATGTTAGAAGTTCTCGAGGCCATCTTCTTTTCGGGGTTCACCTGTGTTGTAGTGGTTAGCATAGCAACCTACTAAACCCAAGATCACGGGTTTGCAGCCCGGCAGATGACCTTAGGATTTTTTTAAAGGGAGTAAAAAATCCTTAACTATGCCGTCCTTCGGAAGGGACGTAAAATGGGGGTCCCGAGCCTGTGCGATGTCAGGTACTCGTTAAAGATTCCTATCCTAATTATACCTGGATAGGACTCCCACCGTAGCATTGTCCGATTAGCCAAAGCAGCATAAAGTGACAAACGGAATAACAAATATCTTCTTTTCAGACGCCTCGGAGGATTATCTGGAATGGAATGGTGAGCAAGTTGAGATAATAATGGATTTGAATGGTTATGGAGTTTACTATAGATGGATAGGTATCTGGTTTAGGCTGAATCAGCAACATATGGAACTTTAAAATCTTAATGGATAAGTTTATTGGTGACAGAGTAAGGAGCATTGAGGATTTTACTAAGGAGTTAGGATTGTTTACGAGATGAATTTGAAACCCGCAACTTAACTCCATATCAGGATTGATGAATTAATTGCCACTTCTATTGGGATTATTTTATTTGAAAACTAGTTTCGAATGCTAAACATTCATCTTCAGTTCTTAGGAAGTCTAAGAAATAACTGATGTTTTATATATAACTCATCAGTTATTTCTTAGGCTTCCTAAAAACTGAAGATGAATGTTTAGCATTCGAAAATATATATATATATATATATATATATATATATATATATATATATATATATATATATATATGTAATTTTTCTTGATATAAATCAATATTATTAAATATATTAATTTATTTTTTGAAGAGAAAAGATTTGACCCGGTCGGGATTCGAACCCAAGTTTCCACCTCTCTAGCGTGGCGCCTTATCCAACTAGGCCACCGGGGTCGTATCCGAACCAGGCAAATCCTCTCTCTTCAGTGATCCATAACCCCCGGGCACTCGCAAATCGCGATGTGATTCCGGGGATGAATGTTCATATTGAACATTACATTTAACTTGGATCTATTGACAATCCGTCACCGGTATATATGTATGTAATTTTTCTTGATATAAATCAATATTAATAAATATATTAATTTATTTTTTGAAGAGAAAAGATTTGACCCGGTCGGGATTCGAACCCAAGTTTCCACCTCTGGCAGGCAGGAGGTTATGGAGGGGTTATGGATCACTGAAGAGAGAGGATTTGCCTGGTTCGGATACGACCCCGGTGGCCTAGTTGGATAAGGCGCCACGCTAGAGAGGTGGAAACTTGGGTTCGAATCCCGACCGGGTCAAATCTTTTCTCTTCAAAAAATAAATTAATATATATATAAGTGTTAACATATCTCACTGCTTAGGCTGACGAACTTTGAAAGTTGATAATCGCTACCTGTAACATTTTTTTTTTTTTTTTTTTAAGCAAAAACGAGCAAATCTCTAAAGGACGTTTTGTCTTATTTTTTCGGTCCCCTATAAGTTATGCCATTTAAATTCGGGACACCCTGTACAAAATAAATATAATAACATTTTATAATATAAAACATATATATAAAACAAGGATAATATAAAACAACCTTAATTTTTTTTTTTTTTTTTTTTTTTTTTTTTTTTTTTTTTTTTTTTTTTTTTTTTTTTTTTTTAACTTGATGTTGATAAACTGAGCGCATAATGAGTATCAAATTGAATATACATGATAAAATACAGACACTGTTACAATCCCATCTTTGAAAAAAATAAGATCATTTCTAAGACATCTACAAACTGACGGTAACATTAAAATTTCATTCAAGTGGGTAAAAGGACATTCCGATATTGCTGAGAACGAATTGGCTAACAAGGCTGCAAAAGAGGCTTCAAAGGATCCTTCCCTTCCTCTATCATATTGTCTGATATCTAAAGAACACTTAAAGCACACGCTAAAAACACAAGCAGTAGACCAGTGGCAGACACGTTGGAACACAACACACAAGGGAAGACATCTACATAACTTCATTCCAGACTTACGGACCTACATTAAATCAAACTTATGGACTAACTTTTACATTACACAAGGAGTCACAGGACATGCGGCAGTAAATAGTTATTTCTATCGATTTAAAATAAGAGATTCTTTCCTATGTCTTTGTAATTTCACTCAAGAACAAAATATACACCACCTCATATATGAATGCAAACTACTCACTGACTACAGAACTATTCTACAGACAAAAACAGTACAGAAACTAGGACATTAGGACATTAGGTGGATGGTCAATGTTTGATGAATTTATTTGAAAACTTCAAAATATTTTTTAAAAATTCAATCATTAAAATAGAGGATATAAATATGAAATATCTTTAAACCACTAAATATTCATAAACTTTTCTCTACATAACTTTGTTACTTGATTTTATTTCATTTTTCTTGTTTATTTTTTATATTAACCTTTCAACACATGTAAAATTATAATCAATTTAAAAATAATAATTACTTGTACATTGTATACCTTGTACAAGTATGGTGTGTACAGAAAAAATAAATAAAATCCCTTCCAACAGGGTTACTGCTGCAAGGAAAACAATAAAAAATAAAATTAAAAAAAGGCGATAAAATGTATTTTAAAATTAACACTGGTCAACACAATTTTTGTTTCCTTCATTTTTTTTTATTGTTACTGGTTATTTTAAAGGCCCTGACTATGAAAAAAATACTGACAGATTGCTAACAGCTTTATTTTGTGAAATATAAAGTTTTACTGTTTTCATTAAAAAATGTAAGGAAATTAATACATAATGTTAACAAAATTATATTGAACATTATTATCAAATGATCTTTTATAGGATTTCTTTGAATAAATGACTTTAGGTAGATCTCTTTGCATAAAATATTTGTGTATTCTTCTTTCAAAGTCGTCGAATGTACAATAGTACTTGTTACTGCTATGGAGCAAAACACACTTACAACTTCTTTTGCTGCTGTCCATAAAAATACACCAATCCCTATGCTTGTAGTTTATTAAACCCATCTGTTGCAAAATACCACCAACATTGTTACAAAAGACCAAATTCTTCTCTTGAGAAAAATACGGTAACAGATCCTTTTCTCCACAGCGATAAAAAGTAATGTTGGTTTCGGGATTTAGCAAATTTGTTTCTTTTAAAGATATACAAAAAATTTCGGAAGATTCTTTCGGTAAGTCCAGATCCCTCACTAAGACA
This sequence comes from Euschistus heros, assembly GCA_003667255.2. Classification (NCBI taxonomy): domain Eukaryota; kingdom Metazoa; phylum Arthropoda; class Insecta; order Hemiptera; family Pentatomidae; genus Euschistus; species Euschistus heros. The sequence continues at coordinate 61,801 of RCWM02000924.1, read as the reverse complement.
TTTTGTAATTTCTGATTAAATCGTTGAGGCTCTCACAGTCTACATTTGTAATCTGGAGCAGTCAATACTTAATATATTTTGTTCGCGTTCACAGAGATTTGGATCGTCAGAGGATTTAGGTGTGCCGAGTTGTACCTCTCGAAATTTTAATTGAGATCGTTGAGCAGAAGATAATTTAGGATATGACGAATTACTTCGATTTCTATGATTTATTCCGTTCATTTTACAACCCAGAAGTAGCAGTCGTCATGATGGTTTTGAGGTTTTCGTCAGATTATGGGAGTTACGGACTTCACTGCATCTCTTTTCCAGCTGGACCATAACCGTAGACACACAACACATTTTTGACAAATAATGTGAGGAACCCATGGCTTGTCCTGATTGTACAAATCTGTTTTGAAGTATTGATGATATGCAATTTTTACAAAGTCTAATATAGGTTTTCGATATTTTTCAAATATATATTCGGTACAGATATTTCAAATACAATCTGGATCAAGCACACAACACCGCCTGGACGAATGCCTATCGAAAACAACAACAGAATATATTTTACTGTCCAACAAAATTTAAAATCAAAGTAAAAATACTAAATAAGCTATAACACACAAAAAAAAAAAGCTGTTCGAGAAACATTGTTGTCATATTTAAAACATATGTATCAAATTGAGTTAGAAACAACAAAATAGTCACAGGAAGCAAACAATTTATTTTTTTTTTTTTATTGGCCAGTGTAATTATATGTAAATATGTAAAGTAATAAAAAACAAAAGTTGTATTTACTCGCTAGTCGGGATTACTGGATTAGCAAGATTCCTCTGTAATTATTTTATTTATTGTAATATGGAATGGTAAATACCTCTTTTTTTTCAATTAGTTTATTATTCTATTTTAATCTTTCTAAGAACGTGATTGCTATAATTCTCTACTATATTTTAAATACTTGAATTAAAGGATATTGTGTAAATAAATCTATCGTTCAGCTTTGAAACTTCTGTCCATTTGCGTTACGTAACTTAAAGAAGAATGTATTTTTTTTTCTTTATTTGAAGGAGCTCTATTTGAAAAGCATCAGAAGGCTACCTCTTATGGCGGCGTTTGATTCTTTATAACGCCATAAAAGTTTAAGAGCTTCTTTTTTTTCTGTAACTTAATACTCTTAAGCAATCGACATAAAAATCTGTCAAGGACTTCTCTAAACTGAATAGAGTAAAAAGGAAAATACTAACTGTTCGTGTTTAAAATTTATAAAAAGTAAATTTAATATTTTAGATTCAGACTACTTCAACATTGACTAGACAAACGTTCAAAGCTCCCAATTAATTACAGAAGACTCATATACATGACTGTGATTAGACCTATTTGAACGTACGGAGTTGAGCTTTGGGGCTCCACTAAACCATCCAATTGATCTCTTATTCAATCCTTACAATCCAAAATCCTTTTTAAAATCCTCAATGCTCCTTACTTTGTCACCAATAAACTTATCCATAAAGGTGTTAATGTTCCATATGTTGCTGATTTAGCCCTCACCCGATACCTATGCATTCATAGTAAGATCCATAATCACTCAAAACTGTTAGTTTCTCAACTTGCTTCCCACACCATTCCTTATAATCCTCCGAGGCCCACGAGACCTTCTAGTGTAGAAGTTTTAATAAAGTGCTACTGATGAGTAGTTCTTTCCAAGTTTTAACATGTTATTATAATCGTTGTCAATACATTTACTTGATGTATATATTCTGTACAGTTGTAAATTTCAATAAATGTATATAAAATATATATATATATATATATATATATATATATATATATATATATATATATATATATATATATCCATAAATGAGAAATAAAATAAACCAGCGCTATACATACTGGTTCCGAAATTTTTCGTTTCCGATACCGGTGCCGATACAAAGAAATCGATTCTCAATTTTTTGTAACTTAGTTTAAAAAAATAAATTATTTTAAAACTATAATCCAAATATAAACTAAAAAAGATAAACAAATCGATTTAAAAAAACAAACAACTGTTTTAATTAACACGCCAAGAAAGCCCCATCACTTGTAGGAAAAACGTTAATTTTTTTTTCAATTCAAACCTAAAGCTCCTAAACGGTAGGTTATAGTTACAAATTTTATACAGCAAAAATGTTCTCCATTAATTTTCTGATTAGGAAAGTCTCAGCAAATTTTTGAACCGAGCAGTACCAACAGAGTTTGAGCGTTTCAGAATATAACATTTTTGAGGGTGAAAAAAACTTTACAAATGAAAACTATAAACCCCCCAGCGAAAAAGCATATGAAATGAAATTTCATTATATATTTCATTATTTATTTACTGAAATATTTACAAATTAAATGCTTCAGTAATTACAGCATACATTTTTTGGAGGAAACAAAAAAATATTTGAAATAATAACAACTAAAAATACAATTGTATATATGAACATATAAAAGAAAGAAAGAGGAAAACAAAAAAGTAATTCTAAGTATTTATTTGATTATTGACATCTTTGCGGAAGATTAATTGTCTAAAAGGTACATGAATAAATTATTTTTAAAGGAAGTTATGGAAGCTGCTTTACGAATAGAAGTGGGTAGGGAATTCCAGAAGGAGGTAGCACGAATGATGAAGGGTTTGTCAAAGGAAGCGATTTTATGTGAGGGGATATACAGGTTAAAAGGTTGGGATCTAGTGTTTAGGACAGAGATGGGCAAACTTTTAAGGGGAGGGCCGGATGAAATATAAAAACATCTAGGCGGGCCCTAAAAAATTGGACAAAACAAAGTTTTACAACTAATAAACTTTATTTTTGACTTTATCTCACTACACTCAACTTATATGGTACAGCGGTAGAAGATCCGGAACGCAACGAGAAGAAAACTATAATTCTATTCTAGCTTTGCAGAAAATGAATTTTGTCTTGACTATAATTGTGTGTGACCATGTCGCGGGCCGGATTCACAAGCCCGAAGGGCGCACTAGGCTCGAGGGCCGTATTTTGCCCATCACAGGTTTAGGAGGTGGATAGAAGAACGCAGAGTTAATAGATCAAGAATATAGGAAAGTTTTTTTGGTTTTTAGACATTGGAATAGGAAAGTACCTAGAAAGTATTACCTGTGGTGTAGTGGTTAGCATACCAACCTTCTAAACCCAAGATCTCGGGTTCGCAGCCCGGCAAATGACCTTAGGAATTTTTAAAGGGATTAGAAAATCCTTAGCTATGCCGTCCTTCGGAAGGGACGTAAAATGGGGGTCCCGAGCCTGTGCGATGTCAGGTACTCGTTAAAGATCCCAATCCTAATTATACCGGGATAGGTAAAATTTAGGACTCCCACCGTAGCATCGTCCGATTAGCCATAGCAGCATAAAGTGACGTTAAACGAAACAAACAAACAAACCTAGAAAGTATTGCCGTCGGAATTGAAAAAAGAGCCACCCAAGCTCAGAATATCGGCAAGTAACTTGATTTGAGTTGATCTTAATTTGCGGAAGATTGATTGTCTTGTAGCGGTAGCTACTAAGCATAATAAATATTAGTTTTACTAATATTTTTTTTAACGGACTACTTTTATGTGTTGCGATTGCAACCAGTTTCATATATAATTATTAATAATGTTTTAGTTGTAACCTTCCCAGTTTGGTTGTTATCATTATAAAATAAAGTGTTATTTTGTGTTAAATTTTGAACACACAGTTTTTAATGCCGAGACCTTCTGGTTTACATTAAAAATAATCATTCTCGACAGTATTCGGTTCAGAAAAAAATTATTTTTAAAGGAAGTTATGGAAGCTGCTTTACGAATAGAAGTGGGTAGGGAATTCCAGAAGGAGGTAGCACGAATGATGAAGGATTTGTCAAAGGAAGCGGTTTTATGTAAGGGGATATATAGGTTAATACCCATGACGAAAAAACTAACAAGGGGACGTTTGCAGTTGTAACTCACAGATTTGAATGCCGATTTTTGTGTGGGTAGTAAGGCCCTATAATAGTGCAAAACTATAGTTATAGCCGCCAATGGGCATTAGGAGCCAAGAAAAAAAAAAATGAAAATCACGTTTTATTTCTTTTCTCAGTTCTCAGTCAAGAAAGAGAAATGATTCTTTCACGTTTAATTGCAGTTGTGTATATTATATAAATAAGTCGTTTTAAAATGATCTATTTTTGTTATTATTTTAATTTTTACCCAATAAATTTCAAATGAGACCATTTAAAAAAAAAATTACTTATTTTTTTACGAAAACCTGATATTAATTTCAGATTCCCCATCTCAAAAAACACGTAGAAACTAAATTTTGTCGAAATCAAAAATAATTTTTTTTTTACCTTTAAAATTTTGTGAGATTTTAGAAGGCAGGAGGCTGTCAATTTCTGCAAAAAAAAATGTAAATAATTTGCGCTATCTCGCATATTTCGCCACCGATTAAGACCAAATTTTAAGGTCATTTAGAAGCCGTAAAACTGTATAGTTTAGCCCAAATCCGGAGGTTGCGGAATATCCCCTAATAGAAATATCTCAAGTTATAGCTGACCTCGGATTTTTTCATTCACATCAGTTTTTTTTTTCACTAAAATCTGGAGTAAATACAATGTTTTACGCATGGATAAAAAGCAGAATGTACGCTGATTCTTGTGATGCTATTACTATTGTAATCGGTTGAACACAGCAGTTGTTATGGCCGTTAGAAATTCTTTATGAAATCTCAACTTCAAAATTTTAACATTCTCGGAAGGGGTATCAATCAATATATTTTGATTTTTATAAACTTTCACATATAAGGGTTTTATGTTGCGTTAAATCGAGATTTGAGGTCAGTTGTTCATGAAAAAAAGTTTCCACTGATTTACAGCGGATTTCCTTAGAATTTTGTCATTTTTTTGGAGTTTTTGAGCACCCTAAAGCCGGGTAATGTCTTGAGCATAACGAAAGTATTTTTTATTAAAAATAGCATACACAACTGCAATTAAACGTGAAAGAATCATTTCTCTTTCCTGATTAAGAGCTAAGAAAAAAAACAACAACGTGATTTTCATATTTTATTTTTTTACTCGGCTCCTAATGCTCATTGGCGGCTATAACTCTAGTTTTGCACTATTATAGGTCCCTACTACCCACACAAAAATCGGCATTCAAATCTGTGAGTTACAACTGCAAACCTCCAATAATTTTGCACTAAAAATGAAGCTATGATTTCAATTTTTGGTCTTTAAGTCGCCGATAAAACTTAAAGGAAGTTATAAAACTATTTTCTGAATTTAAAGTAATGAGGACAATCTATAAATTTCTATTCGCTATTCCTGCAGAGGTATTATTCTTTCCATCGAATTTTATAAGTTGTTTATATACTTTTTTAGGTATTATTGGGTTAAGATTAATGAATCATAATTTTATGACAGACCCGATAATTTTTTTTTTCTTTGAATAATCTTATTTTATTTTTTCTATTAATTCCCCGGCTGAGTGACGAATGTAAACTGAGCTTTGTATCTTACAGTTAGATATAATATGATACTTTTGGCCCAACCTTCGTTATCTGTCGAAGATTGTCTTCGTCAGCAAATTGTTTTCTTGTTATAACGATGGCTCATATTTCTGAAGTACTTATGAGTATGTCATCATTTTACTCAGATATGATATCTTATCATCGATCGAAGTATAATAGTATAAATAAAGATATAAAATTCTGGTTAGCTCAATAATAATATAATATAATAATATTCATAGTTTAGTAATTGTTTCTGTTAGTTTTCAGTTGAAAGTTTATTTTTTCCATTATTTTTATTTTTTTATTTATTGAAATTTACAACTGTATGCTATATAATATCAAAGACATCAAGGAAACATGATGATAATGCTAAAAAATGACATGTCGATTGCTTCTAAAGAAAATACTTATTGGTAGCACTTAAAAAGTTCTATAAAATAAAGGTTCTATATTAGATGGTCTCGAGGCCCTCTTCTTTTCTGATGCCTCGGAGGGTTATCTGGAATGGAGTGGGAAGCAAGTTGTGATTCTAATGGGTTTTAATTGTTATGAAGTTTGCTATGAAAGGATAGGTATCTGGGTTTTGGGCTAAATCAACAACATATAGTACATTAATGTCTTTGTGGATAACTTTGTTAGTGACAAAGTAAGGAGCATTGAGGATTTTTCGAAGGATTTTTGGATTGTAAGGATTGGATACGAGATGAATAGGATGGCTTAGTGGAGCCCAGATAGTCCTGATTACTGTCATATAAATGAGTCTCTTGTAACCAATTGAAAGGTTTCAGCTTTTGTCTAGTGAATGTTGAAGAAGTCGAAAACGACTAGCCGCTTCTTGTTGTTTTTTTAGGCTACACCTACATTGGATCCATGTCCCGACCGTCGCAGTTTTTCCGAGAACTCCTAATTCGCAAACCGCCGGGCGGTCGAAAACAAGTGCCTACATTGGTTCGGGTTAAGCTGGCGGTCTAGAGAAAATTTTAAATCATTTCAATCGAGTCGAAGCTGTTCCACGACAATAAGAACGCATATAGCATCAAAATTAATAATTACTGCTAATGTTAATAGTAATTATTACGTTCATTAAAATTTATTACTTTAATTATTCGTTTTATTGTTGTTTTTTTGTGGTACACGCCATTATTATTATTATATAATATAGTATATATAATATAATATATAATAATATAATAGCTGTTTCATGGCAATATTAAGGAATATAGCACTAACGTTAATAACTAGCATTTCCCGTCGCTGCTTCGCATAATTTAACTAATATAATATATATATAATTTTAACTAATTGATGATTTTAACTTATTTAAACTTATAATTTAAGTAATTGAAGGTTTTTTTTGGGTTTTTTTATCGAAAAAAATCTTGGCATTATTTTTTCAATTATATTTTCACGCATAGTAGTAATTTTAACCTGGTTAAAATTGTATTCATTAGGTGTTTGAAGATTGATTAAAATCGTAAATCGAAATCCAATTATTAATTTTAATGATTTCATCTGGTTAGGTTTTAGTATAATTAAATTATCTATCCATATAAGTTAATTTAATTTTAATTATTTTAAATTTAATTATTGCTAAATCTTCTTATTACCAACTATGTTGGTTAAAATTTAGTATAATTAGTAATTACAGGGGTTACTGATCTCAAACAAAAAATGGCTTGTCCTTTTATATAATAGCATAGACTACTGCTAATGCTATTTGTAATTATTATGATAAAATAATTATTACGTTACTCATTTTTTTTTTTTTTTTTGTAGTTACACGGCACTAGTAAATAAACGTAAATATTCATTATGTAAAAAAGAATAATTATAATCACTTCTTTTATGTTACAATATAAAATAAATATTAACATATATATATATATATATATATATATATATATATATATATATATATATATATATATATATATATATATATATATATATATATATATATATATATATATATATATATATATATATGTATATATGTATATAATTTTTTACTTATGACCTCTTTATGAGGTGATAATATCTATAATACGTTTATTGATAACACCTAATATTTCCCAGACAAGGCTAATTTCTCACTAGATCAATTAATATACCATTGTCTATTGCCATTTAAACGCCCTGACGGCCGAAAACTGGAATAAAACCAAACAGGTTTGGTTCTGAACTGGCAGACGGTCGCTGACTGACTGGAGATTATCGGGCCCAATGTAGGCACTTCCTATATAAGCCTCGTGTTTGTTTGAATTTCCTCTGCTGGTTTGCGAATTAAGAGTTCTTCGAATATCTGGGACGGTCGGGACATGGATCCAATGTAGGTGTAGCCTTAGTCTTGTATGTTCCAAGAAGATTGTATGTCGTTTTTCCAGACAGAGACCTTGGCAGCAGATCTGTTCAACGGGGATTAGTGGAACCTCATTAAAGGATACTGTACGACATGGAAGTTTTAGGTTTTCGACGAAGGGTCAAGGCTATTTGATGGGATTTATTTTAATTTTACAATTTTGACACCATTCTTGAAGGTTTTTGATATGGGATTGGAGCAGTGTTTGAAATCAATAAATTCCAAGAAATCATATAATAATTATTATATTTGATTTTTAATTTGAAAACCATTGCTGATTTATAAATAAAAATTTTAATTGATCTTTGATGTTTATTGATTCGATTAAAAATTATTATCACTCACTGAGTGATACGGTATTGCATAAATAGTAATGATTTGATTGCGATCAAAATAATGTTGATCAGAAAATATTTGACTATATTATTCTCCACCTACTACTGCAGACTCAAAATATATCATGGAGATGATTAAAAAAATTTAACTTTCTGATTTAGAAAGGAATTACTCAAAAATTATTATTATTATTGATTGTAAAAAATTTGTTCAAAAATAATGATCAGAATTAGATTTTTATCACTTATGATCAAAAATAAAAATCGATCTTAATAAAAAGCATCAAACGATTTTAAAAATCTGGATTGGATTTGATTTTTTATTATTATTTTTTTTAATTATCGATTTCAAACCCTGGATTGGAATGTTTGGGGGGCAATAAAGGGATAATTGTTAACTGATAACACACAAGTTTCATCAGCATACGTGGTGAGGACGGTTCTAGGATGAGATGGGAGGCCAGTTGTATACACCGTATTAATGATGGGACCTAGGATACTTCCTTGAGGAAAACCGTCAGATTGGGTAAAGGGAGAAGAATAGGAAAAGTTATGATTAACTTAAAAAGTTCTGTCACTTAAATTGGTTTTAATAAATAAGTTGTTTTTAGCAAAACCTCAGTGATGTTTAATCAATATAATGTTATGATTTCGGACTGATTTACCAATAATTTTTTTCTTATATTTCTTTTTTATTCGTCTTTTTCCAAGGTCATTTTTTTTTCATGGTGAAATTTCCATTTATTTTTTTCATTCTGAATTGAATGAGACTAAATGTAGGTCGATAGACTCATTAGTTAAAAGTATATTGAATTTTTTCCTCCGCTTTTAGGGCCCAGTTTGCGTCGTTGTTTCACAGGAAGTGTTATATGATATTAAAGTTGGGCACTATAATAATTTTATTGGTACTTGAGTGTATTGTGCTAGCTGGTACAGGCAGGGAAGTACTGCAGTGCAGTCACTCCACCATCCCGGCTATTAAAGCCAACCATAGACCTGAACCTCTCCACTTTATATGTTCTATGTTTAACGTAATCTGTCATGTTTAACATCCGTGATAGACGAGTTTTCCTTGTATACTTTTTCTTCTTGTTGCATCTTAAAATTTTCATATGTTCAGGCATCACTTTTGATCGTTGTTTTCTGATAGTTGTGAATACAAAAGTATTTTCAAAAACATTTCTTCTATGGTGATAGATCCAGGGTCTTCTTCTTTTTTTTTTTAAAGTATCGTAAACAAGTCGGTGAGCTAGTTTACGAACTATTACGTTAAAGTGGATATAATAGTAATGTGTGATTAGAATTATTTAGATGGCAAATGGTAATAATGAAATATAAATAGTTTTTAAATTCAATGCTCTCTTTACTAGTAGCCCAGTCAATAAACACATTGTAGAGTGCATGGAATATGCGATAATTTTTGACTTCATAGCTTCGTTAGGAATAGTTAGAAGGTAAACATATTAAAAGTCCCCACCACTGGGGGTGGGGGGGGTGAGTTAGCGGTGAGGGGAGGGGAGAAGTTTAGTTTTTCGATAATATCTCGAAAACTGTTTGCTCTAGAAAGATATGTTTCAAATAAACATAAAAGCTAATTAAATTTACTATAAAATTTATTATATATAAATTAGTCGTAATTCTAACCGTTTACGAGATATACGTTATTGAAAATAGTTGATTTTCAGGGAAAAAACTAATGTCACCTCACTTTTTGTCAAACTTTTGCTTCTATTACGTTCCACAACCGTTTCTCAAAAAAACCCGTTAGAATCAAAATTGTAGAGCATTAAATATACTTTAATTTCATATATACGCTTCTGGTGTTTGCTTCAAATGTTTTACAAAACGTGAGGTAAACATTTTTTGTATTTCTAAAATTGTCGTTTTTTAATAACGTATATCTCGAAAACCGTTTAGTCCAGTCAATAAACACATTGTAGAGTGCATGGAATATGCGATAATTTTTGACTTCGTAGGTTCGTTAGGAACAGTTAGAAGGTAAACATACAAAAAGTCCCCGCCCCTGGGGGGTGAGCTAACGGTGGGGGGGAGGGGAGAAGTTCCATTTTTTTGGTTTTTCCATAATATCTCGAAAACTGTTGACTCTAGAAAAACATGTTTCAAATAAACATAAAAGCTGATTAAATTTACTATAAAATTTTATTATACTTAAATCTGTCGTAATTCTAACCGTTTAAGAGATATACTTTATTAAAAATAGGTGATTTTAGGGAAAAAACAAATGTCACCTCACTTTTTGTCAAACGTTTGCTTCTATTACGTTCCACAATCGTTTCTCAGAAAAAACGTCAGAATCAAAATTGTAGAGCATTAAATTTACTTCAATTTCTTATATACGCTTCTGGTGTTTGCTTCAAATGTTTTACAAAACGTGAGGTAAACATTTTTTGTATTTCTAAAATTGTCGTTTTTTAATAACGTATATCTCGAAAATCGTTAGTTGGAATTTCTACGAATACGTATATAATAAATTTTATAGGAAATTTAATGAGCTTTAATTTTGATCTGCTAATTTCAGTATGTTTTTCTTCTAACTTCAAGTGGGTCTGCCTTGCAAAAGGGGGGGTAGTAGGTTTTATGATTCAGTATGGTCCAGATGGGTCCTGAGAATAAAATATCAAAAGTGTGACTAAATTTGATTAGGGGAAAATTTTTGGGGGCAATCAAACCTTTCTGATTTTTTCAAATTTTTGCAAAAAAACGTATACAGAAATGCTTTAAATCGAAAAATGTGTTATTTAAAAAATTCAAAGTTTATTAAATTGTGCGTCTAAAGACGTCTTTTGAGCTGAATTTGGCCGTCTAAGCCACAATCGGTTGTCAAAAAACGACGAATTTCGCCAACTTTCTCAAAACGTTAGTTTCGATCATGTTTAAGAGTCTATAACACAAAAATGGCTAATCCAATCAAAAAATGTTATATACTAAAAGTTATAGATCATTAGATTTTGTCTACGAGTATGATAGGTTTAGTTCGGTTTGCTAATAAAGCGTGTTTTTTTTTAACTATAATTTTTTGTATAAAAATTGTCATTTATAACTGATGATGAGTGTTCAACATTCGAAACTCTTCTTGGAACAAACAAATTCCAATAGAAGTGGCAAGTAATTCATCAGTCCTGACTGGAAGATATTTTCCGCGTATTATTTGGTCCTGGAAGTGTCCTTCCTAGGTAAATGAATTACAGGAGTTTATTCCTGCGGGCTGTAATTGCCTTGGTCAACTGGCTTCCTGCCATTATTGTTCTTTTTCTAGTTTTCGGCCTTCCTTGGTAATTGTTCGCTTTGTCAGCTGTCCATTCTATTTGTCACATTTTGTCCCTAAACTTTGTAATGTTTTTCGAGTCCTCTTTTCCTGTTTATTCAACATTATTGGCTAATTGGTTGAGATGAAATCACTGTTGTTATTCTTTCTGTTGATTAGCATTTAATTACCTGTTTTCAAATCATTTCCCACTTTCTCTTATTTCGTATAAATATTGTAATTACGAAAATGTTTATTTTTAGGTTTTTAATGAGTAGGTATATATATATATTTTTTTTTTTTCTAAATTTGCAAGTAAAATTTTGTTGACGACATGGATGGAGCAGGATTGAATATTTAACAGTTATTATCAAGTAGGAATTCATACTTTAAAAAAATATATATGTTTGTGAGATAAATATATATTTTTTTAAATGAAAAAGATAACGGTGATAGTCGTGAAGAAATGGATAAAACAAATTAGCTTTAAAACCAGTTAACTATTAACCTTGAAAGGAATATTTTAATATATGCGCTGTGAAAAATTCGGTAGGTTTTGCGTTTTAATTAGGCCTTAAAGCATCTATTTCGGTAGAAATTTATTTTCAGTGATTATAACTACATTATTATAATATTAATTAATCTATACTATTATATAAAAGGACAAGCCACGTAGCGTTTGTGATCACTAACCGTGAAAACTCTGAACCGAATTTTAACTACGGAAGTGGTTCATTATACATCAAAGATACTGATTGGCTCCTTGATATTGCTATCATCGGGATAAGAAATTGAATTCTATTCTTTTTAAGTACTTTGCTAATATCTGTCAGGAGCAGCGGATAGTAATAATTCTCAATAAGACGTCTTGTCTTCTAAACATTCCCAATACTGCGTCAAAGCCGAAAACTACAAGCAGTTTCTTATCGTTTTAGACTTGTATATGGCATGGCGCACAGTGGGACGAAACCGGTGAATATTCGGACATAGCATTATAACAGTGTTTTCTTTTTAAAAAAATTGGAATATCGAACATATTCTGTGTATTTTTGTCTGCAGTATTTAATGATGAAGTCTTTTTCTTGATATGAATGGTGATAATAAAGCAACAATAACTTATAACTATATAAAATACATTTAATTAAGAAATTACAACAGGCCAATTTTTTTTTCCTTTTTCCTTCCATTATTTTAAATTGTATTATTTGAAAAATGTTTTGAGGGCGGTTTTCACGCTCATGCCATTTGCGCAAACAGGCTTGTGCAAATCAAGTCGATGCTGTTTACACGTTCAGTTTTGCTTGCAGTAAAAGTAAAAACCTCTCTGTTTTGTTGAAAATGAAAAATTGTGACGAAGAACTAATAATTCTTGCAAGGGACAACAATGGTATAATATCCTTCCGCTATATTAAAATCGTTAAGTCCTAGAATATTTCAAAATAGTATCCTTAACGGCAAAAACTAAAAGGACAATAATGGCGGAATATCCTTCGTATAATATGGAAATCGTTAAATCCTGGCGGAACTCAAAATAGTATCCTTAAGGATGAAAACTAATATAGATGTGGCCAAGGAAATCCTTCCACCATCCTAAAATCTTCCTTAAGGACGAAAACTAAAATTTAATAAATCCTGATTAAATTTTAATAAATAATTTATTTAAATAAATAAATTAATTTAAATAAATAAATAGTATCCTTAAGGAAGAAACCCGATTTGTTTGGAAGGAGAGTGGCCAAGGATGTCTTTACCTTATCTTAAAAATAGTTAAATCCTGGAATATTACAAAAAAAAAATAGTATCCTTTAAGAGAAAAACTAATTAGTGGTGAAGAAAAATGGACACTTCTTCTGCCAAAAATCGTACATTATAATTCAAAATAAAGTATGGAACAGGTGGTCGAACGTAAACTGCGCATGCGCTAGGATTGAACTGAGGCTTGAGCGTCGTTTACACACCTCATGCCAACACACCAACCTCGAGTAGAATTTCTGTGTATAGTGCATGGAATATACGATAATTTTGGACTTCATAGCTTCGTTAGCAATAGTGAGAAGGTAAACATACTAAAAGTCCCCGCCCCCTGGGGGAGTGAGCTAACGGTGGGGGGGGGAAGAAGTTTATTTTTTTTTGTTTTTTTCGATAATATCTCGAAAACGTTTGACTCTAGAAAAATATGTCTCAAATAAAAATAAAAGCTAATTAAATTTCCTATGAAATTAATCATATATAAATTTTTCGTAATTCTAACCGTTTACTAGATATACGTTATTGAAAGTCGGTGATTTTCGGGAAAAAACAAATGTCAGCTCAATTTTTGTGAAACCATTGCTTTTATTACGTTTTTTTTTTTTTTTTTTTTTATTACGTTACCTTCCACAATCGTTTTTCAGAATAAACGTCAGAATCAAAATTGTAGAGCATTAAGTCTACTTTAATTTCATATATACGTTTTTAGTATTTGAAGCAAATGTTAAACAAAAAGTGAGGTAAACATTTTTTTTATTTCTAAAATTGTCGATTTTTAAAAACGTATATCTCGAAAACCGTTGGATTTTCGACGAATACGTATATGATTAATTTTATAGGAAATGTAATGAGCCTTAATTTTGATCTGCTACATATTTTTCTAGAGTCCACCGTTTACGAGATATAATCGAAAAACAAAATTGGAACCTTCTCCCCTTCCCCCACCCTTAGCTCACCCCATAAGTAAAAATTTATGAACCCATTGCAGGGTGGGTGCCTGTTACCTTTACTGCAATGTGGAAAAACTGAAAATTTCAAATATTGTTTTGTTTTTCATAGCTGGATAGGTACAAATAAAAATCAAGGTCGATAGTTTAATTAGGTCGAATTACAATATTAGAAGTATATAGACAATGCCTAAACACGGGAAAATTTGGCCATATTCGTATGGTAATGGAATGTATTTCTCTTATTGAATACCTAAGGTAAAAAAACCTATGAAGTCCATTTTCTAGCAGAGTTTGGAGGTTTTCTTCAACACGCAATAATGTACTCGAAATAACCTGAAAGTTACTCATTGTTTTATAAGATCCTAAATTATTCTAATAATAAAACCATCACTACTATTGTTTTCTCCAACAATCAAAATTACTAGATACGATTTCATGCTTTTTTATGTCAATTTTCATTACTTTTTTTTTTTTTTTTTTTTTTATCAGCATATTCGCTGGGTATTTCCGAAACATTCCAAAATTTTGTTTTTCCTAAGAGGTTAGAAGATGGTGCAAAGTGTTCGGGGATTGAAATTAAAAAAACAAATTAATTTTTTGTACATGTCGGGGAAATTGGACTATTGATTTAATCTGATTCTATGAGTAACCTGCAAAATGGCCATAAAATGACACAAATCATCACAAAATTGTTATAAAATATATTTATTTATTTATTTTTCGTTCTTAAAATGCCTGAAAATAAAATTATAGTTTCTTTTAATGTTCTGATGTAGTTAGGCATTACTCGGCCATGACCGGCAGCTTGACCTCCGCTAATATCGCAATTACCCTTCCTGAAAATTTCGCTTCGTCAATTAAAGATTACAGTTGTTTGTTTTTTTTTCAAAGTTCAATTGATGAATTTCAGTTAAAAAAAAAACTATTTTTATTTTTTAATGTAAATATCTGTAAGTGATACCATGATACCTAATCATAGCTATTCAGCTAAGCGCATTTCAGAAAAAAAGGTATCCATTACGAACATCTTACGTGATGTTAAGCATAAATACATAAAATTAAGATTGATGAATTAATTGCCATTTATATTGTTATTATTTTATTAGAAAACTACTTTTGAGCGCTAAACGTTTATCTTCAGTTCTAAAATATACAAAAATTGTCAACACATCAGCACTATGTTTCATGGTTTATATATACAAAAGTTTTCAAAATTATAAGACAAGAAATCAAACATAGGTACTAACCTGAGGCGGTTTTACAGACATCTGAAATATATCCATCATGGAAAGGGGGAGGGGTCAGGTAGGTTAACATTTTTGGGTTTTACTATTGGATTTTCCTTTTGACGCATTAAATTTTTCCGTTCCTATTGGAAACATATTTAAAATGAGGCTATTGAAAATGTTTATTTGGTTATTTAAACACAAATTTGCATCGGTTTTAAACGATTTTATCATTTCTAATGATTCATATATATTTAACTAGCATCCCTGTCGCGGCTTCGCCCGCCCTCCATAAGTAAAGCTAATTTCAACTAAAAATTAATGTTTTATTTGTTTATCGATAAGATTCTTGTATTTTAGCATGTTGTTCAGCATTATTTCTTCAATCATTTTTTCACGCATAGCAGTAATTATTAATCTAGTTACAATCGCACTGATTAGGCAGTTGAAGATTGCGTAAAAGCACCATTAGACATAAAATTTTTAATTTTAATGTATGAATTGGTAATCAAGTTGGATAAAGACTAAGAAACTTTTGCGGAAACTGCATTATCAGTGCTTACGACAGAAGGCCCGTGGATCATATTTTTACACACAATATAAAAAAGTAAAGGATCGACATTTTGATTTAGTAATAATTTGTATTCGGCAGAAATAACTTTATTGATTTCATCTGGTTGGATGTTGATTTCGAACTATAAAAGTATATGACAGTGTGGCAAACCTCAGTCCTGCCTCTCAACATTGTACATTTAAATTTTATTTATTGTAAATTTTACCATTGCAAAACCTTCCTAGAATTATAAAAATTATTTATTTAGATGTTGGTACAGATAGGTTCAGTTTACCATTGTTAACTCTATTGTGGGATGGTGCTATACACAATCGTTCGTTTTTCAAGCTTCACTGGGATCCACATATCGCACACCATATTTAAATTTTTTTTAATAATCTTCTTTATAGTTTAATAAGTAAATTTTATCATCGATTTCAAGCTGTTTTGTAACCTCTCGCGTAGAACCTCTCCACCTATCGGTAAATTTTCAAACTTCACTGTTGTCCACATATTTTCTTTTTTTAATAAAAAATAAATGAAAAATCAGTAGATTTCTATATTGCTAAACATAAAAATAGAGAAAACATACTTTTTAAAATTTTGATTTTTTACAAATTAAACTTTAAACTTTAAACTTTATATTTAATAAGATATATTTTCACCCTTTGGCTTGAATTACTGCTTCCACTAGGCTCGGCATACTTTTAAATAACGAAAAGGATCTTATATAGTTCTTTCAAGAACTATGAAGATGATGTAGTTAAAATTTGGTTCAGATAGGTTCATTAGTTTTACTAAAACGCTATTGTCGCTTGCCACATATTTATAGCTTTTTGGATAACAATTTAATTGAATTAAGTAACTTTATTATCAATTTCTAGCTATATTTAACACCGGATCATTGTAACCTCTCTTAAATGGCGCTCGCTCTACTGCACTCCACATATTTATCGCTTTTCAAACAGTTATTTAATAGAAAATATATAAATTTTATTATTGCTAAACCTTCCTTGAACTATGAAGATGATATAGTTATATTTGGTACAGAATAGTTCTATAGGTTTCGCGGTTAGTGATAATGAACGAAAATGGCTTGTCCTTTTATATATAACTTCATCATCCCCCGTCGAGGCTTCGCCCGCTCTCATAAGTGAAGATCTTAGATAATTTTAACTAATAATTAATTTTTTTTAAATATTTATCGATAAAAATCTTGTATTAAAGTGAAGAATTGAAAATTTTATTTTTGATGATATTTTCACGCATAGCAGCCATTATTAACTGGGTTAAATTTAGATTGATTAGGTGTTTGAAGATAACATAAAGCATAATTAGACATCCAATTTTCAATTTTAATATATGAGTTGGTGATGCAGATGGACAGAGACTATTACGAAACTGCATTATCAGTGCTCACAACTAAAGGTTCAAAGTTCATATTTTTACACACAATATTAAACAGCTGAGGATCGGCATTTTGATTTTTAATAATTTTCATTCGACAGAAATAATTTTATTGATTTGATCTGGTTGGATTTTAATTTCTAACCATAAAAGTATGTGGTAGTGTGGCAAAACCCGTTTCTAACACTCAACATTGTACATTTAAATTTTTATTGTTGCTAAACCTAGAATTATGAACATGATGTAGTTAAACTTTGGTATATTTCACTCCATATACCTGTTTTTATAACAATTTAATTGAAAATAAGTAAATTTTATTATCAATGTTCACCTCTATGTAACACTGTACATTTTAACCTTTCATGTAGATTGCAATTGCCGCCATTTTTGAACTTCACTGTTATCCACTTATTATTCATTTTTCAATAAAGAATTAGTTGAAAATTATTAGATTTTACTATTGCTAAACCATCCTATAAAGATGATGTAGTCAAAATTTGGTAGAGATTGGTTCAGTAGTTTTTGGCGGTTAGTGAACACAAACGAAACATTGCTTGTCCTTTTATATAATAGTATAACCTTATACCGCCATGTGTTAGAATCGTATAGAGCTAACGGATAATTGTGACTTGCAGATAATATACAAATAATATTGCGACTATAAATTAAGATATAGGGTATCCTATCTTTTTTGTTGGATCAAACTGCACACGGTGTGCAAATTTGATTAAAATCGGTTCAGTAGTTTAGGTGTTAGCCGGCCCCTAGGCGGCGACACGTAATTTATATATATTAAGATTTTAGGCTATTTCCTACTTGATGTATTATTTTTACTCCCGCGTCTTTATTAAACTTCTTTTTTTTTTTATTTAGATGGATAGCGAAATTGGAATTTTGGGTTTTACTATTGTATGCTCTTATATGTTCTTTTACTCTTTGATCTAAAACTGGGCGATCGCTAAATCAAACTTGGCTTTTGATTTATTAATGTTTTTAATAGTCCTAATGCGATTTATATGGGGGGTAAATTCCTAAAGAAAAGTGAAGCTGTTATCGAGAAAATGAAAAATAATAAATCATAGTTTAAAAACTAAAAAATCAAGCTTTAATAGCGGAACGAAATAAACCTATCATACTCGTAGACAAAATCTAATGATCTATAACTTTTAGTATATAACGTTTTTTGATTGGATTAGCCATTTTTGTGTTATAGACTCTTAATCATGACTTAAACTAACTTTTTGAGGAAGTTAAAGAGGCGAAGCGTTAAATTCATCGATTTTTGACAATCGATTGTGGCTAAACACCTTAGTCAAATTCAGGTTATGTCTTTAGACGTGAATTTTAATGAACTTTAATTTTATAAATAACACATTTTTCGATTTAAAGCATTTCGTATATGTTTTTTTTTGCAAAAATGTTGCGTTTTTTTTTTTTGCCCCCTTTTCAAATGTTGTTAAATTTTTGATATTTTATTCTCAGTACCTATCTATACCATACTTAATCATAAAACTTACTTCCCCACCTTTTGCAAGGCAGACCCCCCTTCCTAGGGGTATTTAGGCTGGACTAAGTAAGAACATTATAACAAAGTTGTGCGATTATTGTATTGTCATTGGTCATGGACACGTGTGCAAATTTTCAAGATAATCTGACAGCTTGAAATTGGTGAAAATTACTATGCAAGATTCCGTTACATACAGGTGAAGTTAATTAAAGCGTATTAAAAATAGGTGGAATTTTATGCCTGTTTATCAGTATAACTTAGTTATCAATATTTCAAAAAATTGAATATATTGCATAAAAGTTCTGTGTACTAAGTATTTATTTTTTAAGAACCTTTTGATGATTTTCCCCCCTCACCCCAATCCATATTACTACTTCTGTTTTTCTTTCTTTATTTATTATGTTTATTATTTTAAAATAAAACCCATAAAAATGCCAAAAAATAAATAAAAATAAATTTTGCTACATATTCATGAATTTTTTTAAATTTTTTATATGAAGGCTCTCTACGTCTTTGAGTGGGAACTTCCTTTGATAAAAATTGATATAATGTTCGATTGCGTAGTTTACAAGGATTTTTTTTTTTTTTATCTTTTTCCTTAATAAAGCTATTATCCAGTTTAGATATTTATCTTAAGGACTTTTCTAATCAGACCCCAAAAATCCAACTATGTCTATTCGAGGTATTTATCAAAACTAGATATCGAATTCTACATAGTTGATGTATGAATATGTAATCAGTGTGTAGCCTTTTAGTGAATCGAAGTATGGAGTGTGAGGGTTTTGCATTAACTAGCGTGACTAAGTAAAGCCTGTCATTGTACAGAATGAGGTCGTATTATTAGCTTGTCTTAGACAGAAACAATTTTCATCATTTTCAAATTCATTATTTATTGAAAAGAAGATGGCCATGAGCTCCTTACTATAAACTGCACCGAGTAATATAGCATGTTAATATGCTATTTGACTGCTCAGAGTTTTTTCTAACATTACAATATATTATTTATTTAAAAAAGCGATAATTTATGGATAGCAGTAAAATTAGAAAATTGACAGGGGTCATTCTATTTGAGAGGTTACAAAGGTACCTAAATTATGAAGTACGGTGTTTTATACAGTTTTTAATTGATAATATAGAAGAAGAAGAAGAAAATGAACTTTATTCTGGGACAACTTGTCCCCTAAGTATAACAAATGAGTACAATACACAGCAATCTTCTGGCTATGATAATTAATTATAATAAATAATAATAATAGATAAAAATAAAAATTGATTAATAATTATGATTTACAAAATAAATGAGAAATATTGTAAAAGAATATATCTTATGTGTAATATTATAATGTATATAACATAAATATTCATGTTTTTCAATTGCTCGGATGTTTAAAAATTCAGGAGGTAGAGAAACAAATGATGTTTAAAGGAAGTAAGAGTGGAACATTTTCGAATTGAGATATGTAATGAGTTCCATAAAGAGAAAGCGCGGATAATAAAGGATTTTTTGAAGGGTGCGGTTCGATGCGAAGGAGTGTACAGGTTGATGGGTTGCGTTCTAGTATTTAAGAGGTGGATGGAAAAGTATAGATTACTTATATTCAATTAAAATATTAAAAATGATTTAAGCATGTGATGCGATACGTGTAGTAATAAATTTTGCTGTAGTAAAAACTTGAATGAACAATGTTGAGTGGCAGACCAGGTTTGTCACACTTCATAAGGTTTGTCATATACATTTGTAGTTGGAAATTAAAAAAAAAAAACTAAATGAAATTAATAAAAGTATTTCTGCAGAGTAAAAATTACTACCAATTCAAAAATGTCAATCCTTTAATTTTTTATATTTTGTGTAAAAATATGATTCATGTGCCTTTAACTGTAAGCACTTATAATGCAGTCCATTATCTGCAATGGTTTCTTAACAGTTGTCCATCTGGATTACCAAAACAAAATCTGACATTAGATGTTAAAATATGCTTTTAAGTAATCTGACACCTAACACCTAACCTATACAGTGGTATCGGATTAAAAATTTCTGCTCTGCTTGAAAATGTCATTTGAGAAAGAATGCTCATTTACAAAGCAATAACTTCATTTTTTTTTTTTTTTTTTTTTTTTTTTTTTTTTCTAACCTCCGACTTTATTATAAATACATACAAAGGAAATTAGGGTATTGGATCTTTTATTGCCTTTCGGCATTTTAAGATTTCGAGTGCGGAGGATACACTTTGACGGCGATGGTGGGTCATATTGGGTCAGTCCGTATGGTCTGAACCCCTTCCCTCGGCGAGTACGTACGCTAAGGGGATCGTGCCTTGCCACCTCCCAAGCCTGGGAGGCGGGGCTATGTCCCTAAAGAGAGGGTTGGCACAGTAGCTCAGCCCGTCAAAGAATTTGACGTGCCGGCGACTGATAAAGGCCGGGATCCTAGGCATCCTCAGCTCCTCGAGGATCCGGGTGTTTTTGGCCCTTTCAAGGCTGGTGCCGCGGACGATTCGCCGAAGGACGGTGTTCTGGAACGTATGGAGGCGCGTAGTGTAGTTTCGTACATATGATGCAGCAGTGGAGCACCGTGGAGGAGGGCGGGTCTGATGATGGACTTATAAATCTGGAGTTTCAGCCTAAGGGATATCTGGGGTGAGGTAAGGAGGTGATGGAGGCGGTATGTCCGCGCCCGGGCCAGCTCGATTCTGCTTCTAACATGCGTCGAAAAGGTGAGGTGCCTGTCGATACTGATGCCAAGGTATACGATGGAGCTGGAGATGGTCTGCTCGATGCCATCCACTGTAAAACTCTTCGGCAGTTTTTGATATTTGCCGCGCTTACTGAAGGACATCACTATGGCGTCAGTCTTTCTAGAGTTCACCTTAATGCCGCATGTCTTCAGCGCCTCGACGATGGTGGAGGTCGCCCTCTCAGCCATCTTGAGGGCCCGGCCGGGGTTGAGGCTGGACGCGTAGACCGCGATGTCGTCAGCGTATGCAGCCACTACCGCCTCAGGGTGCTTTATGGATACGACTGGTGCCGTGAAGATGTTGAACAAAATTGGGCCCCAGCACTGACCCCTGAGGTACACCACAGGTGGTGGGGACTGGCGAAGACAGGCTCCCACCGACCCGCACAACGAATGATCTTCCGCTGAGGTAGCTTCCGATCAGTCGGCACAGGGCGACAGGAAACCGGAATTCCTGCAGTCGGTGCAGCAGCAAGGGGTGGGAGACGCAATCGAAGGCTTGAGTGCAATCCAGCGAGATGAGCGCCGTGGCCTTGTTACGATGCATCTGCTCGATGGTGTGAGCCTGGAGTTTGGCCAGATGTTCACACGCGACACCTCGCTGGAAGCCTGTTTGCTCTGGTGGAATAACATCTTCACGGCGGCAGTGGTCAAGGATGTGGTAGTGGATCAGCCGCTCGAACACCTTGCTGATGTGGGAGAGGAGGCTGATCGGGCGATAATGCTCCGCAACATTTCCGGACCTCTTAGGTTTCAGGAGTGGTACCACCACAGCTTTCTTCCAGGCCACAGGGAAGTAGGCGATCCGGAGGCATGAGTTGAAGATGTTAAGCAGGAAGGCCTTGCCCCTCCTGGGTAACATCACCAGTGGGAATACCATTCAGTCCGGATGCCTTCTTCCCTTTGATGCGGCGCAGGACTGATTCGAGCTCCTTATAAATTGAGAAGATGGCCGTCTCATTGGGGCTCGGTAGTGGTCCAAGTGGTTGCTGCGGAGCATCACTCGTTCTCTCAGCATCCTTGGCAGCATATGCGCGGGCTAGTTGTTCAGCCTGTTCAGTAGATGTGAGCAGCTGGTCCCCATGCAATAACTTCAATTATTAGTTAAAATTATTTAAGTTCACATACTTATTTATTTTTTTCGTGTATGAAGGGCTATTGTATATGTTATTAGTTGGTGCAAACATTTCCAGTTTGTTGTTTTTTTTCAACTAAATTTTTATTTGTGACTCTCAGACCCTTTAAATTCGGACAATATTACTCCACCCGAAACTGGGCTATTTCTATTGAGCTACAATTTGGGTCTCTGTGGAATTATTTTTATAGAAAAACCTATGAGACTTTGAACAGATTTGTAGTTTAAGTACTAAAGAATGATGGGAAAAAATTAGATTGGTCCAATATATGAAATATATTATCAAAACATATACTAGAGCGAGAGAGAAGAAGTTATCAGAGTTAAAAAAAAAAAAAAAAAAAAAAAAAAAAAAAAAAAAAAAAAAATACCACATTCATAAAGCTTGTACTACCATTTAATATCCCTATAAATTTTATAAACATTTTTTTAAAATAAACGTAAATTAGAATAAAATTATGTTAAATTAAATTTTACAAAATAGTTATATCATAAATAAAATATCTTCATTTGTGTTGTCAATATTGTTAAAGAATAAAGTGATTTAATTTTTCCAATTAGTTACAATAAAAGTATTAGTGATGTCATCTTTCTTGTTTATTGATAATATCAGTTGAAATAGGCCCATTTAAAGTTTTGCTCCCGACGAGACGAGGGGTATACAGGGTGAGTACTTCTTAGTGTAAAAACTAGAAACCTCTTAAGGGATTGTTATAATGTTTTATTTACGCAAGTTACTGATTTCTATGCCAAATAAGAACACCATGTTTTTTTCGGTTTTAAAAGTCGATTTTTCCATGTAATCGAAACTTACTTTTAACATATCATTCGAAAGCTGGTCAAATTTTCAAGTTTTTGTGAGATTTCAAGACATTGTAACTTTCCTAAATAAGATGAAAATTAAGCAGTTCTTACAAGGTTACATGTAGGTACTCTGCTCTTATAGAAAAATTAATGCGAAATCCGAATATGTGGTCAAAATTTGAAAAAATATTTAAACAAAATGGAGATATTACAGCTTTTATGAAAAAAAACAAAAAAAAAACGTGGTTTCCTCAAAAAAGTCTTGGATTTATCGTATATCTACAACGGATTCGAATAGAAAGGTGAGGTCTGCGGCATTTTGCTACATTTTTGATCTAGTTTCACCCAATATTTTTTTTTACACTAAGAGATACTCATCCTGTGTATTATCAAAAAATATACTAGAGCGAGAAGTAAAAAGTAATCAGAGTTTTTGAAAAAAAAAAATACCATATTCATAAAGCTTATACTACCACTTAATATCCCTATAAATTTTATTAAAATGTAGGGAAATTAGAATAAATTTATGTTATATTATTTTTTACAAAATAATATTTAAAATATCTGCTCTTATGTTGTCAGTATTGTTAAAGAATAAAGTGATATAATTTTTCCAATTAGTAACAATATTAGTAATAGTTATGTCGTCATATTTCTAGTTTATTTATAATACCAGTTGAAATAGGCGTGAGTACCTCTTTGTGTAAAAACTAGAAACCTCTTAAGGGATTGTCTATAATCTTTTATTCACACAAGTAACTGATTTCTATGCCCAATGAGAACACCATGATTTCGGTTTTAAAAGTAGATTTTTCCATGTAATCGAAACTTACTTTTAACATATCATTCGAAAGCTGGTCAAATTTTCAAGTTTTTGTGAGATTTCAAGACATTGTAACTTTCCTAAATAAGATGAAAATTAAGCTGTTCTTACAAGGTTACATGTAGGTACTCTGCTCTTATAGAAAAATTAATGCGAAATCCGAATATGTGGTCAAAATTTGAAAAATATTTAATGTTTTATTCACACAAGTAACTGATTTCTATGCCCAATGAGAACACCATGATTTCGGTTTTAAAAGTAGATTTTTCCATGAAATCGAAACAGAATCATTACTTTTAACATATCATTCGAAAGCTGATTAAATTTGCAAGTTTTTGTGAGATTTCAAGACATTGTAACTTTCCTAAATAAGGTGAAGATTAAGCTGTTCTTAGATCCCAAGTTTAAAAAATCTAAGGTTACATGTCTTATCCGAAAATTTGGTCAAAATTTGAAAAATATTTAAACAAAATGGAGATATTACAGCTTTTATGGGAAAAAACGTGGTTTCCTCAAAAAAGTCTTTGACTTATCGTATATCTGCAACGGATTTGAATAGAAAGGTGAGGTCTGCGGCATCTTTCAACATTTTTGATCTAGTTTCACCCATTTTATTATTTTTTTTTTTTTTTACACTAAGAGGTACTCACCCTGTATATTATCATAATTTTAATTTTATTTTATTTTTTCCATACAAATTTTTATTAGATTTTTTTCCCATCCATTTTTATCTTTAAAAGTACCAGTGTACATCCCCAAGTGAGTTCTTGGTGGCAAAGAGTGGCCAGGAGTGGATTGGATACTTATATTGCGGACTCTGATGGCCCACTTACATTTTGTGGTGAAACCATGAAATAATTCTCCATACCTACCCTCTCCACTCCCTCCTTCTAACTTTAATTTATTCCCTTAAATTACTTTTATGATAATGCACCCTTTTTTCCTCTATTTGGGTTATTATTCTATATAAATATATATTTACTAGAATACCCCCATTGCGTCTTCGCCCACTCTCATAAGTTAAGAACTTAGATAATTTAAATTAATTATTGAAATTTTATTTATTAATCGATATAAAATCATGTAATGAAGAATGCAATCGAGCATTATTTCTTCAATGATATTTAAAAGGTTAGCACTAACTTTTAACCTGGCTAAAATTGCACTGATTAGGTGTTTAAAGATTACTTAGAAGCATAATTAGACATCCAATTTTTATTCTTAATCTATGAGTTGATAATCCAGAAGGGCAGAGACTATTAAGAAACTCTTGGGGATAATGGACCGCATTATCTGTGCTTACAACTAAAGACTCATGAATCATATTTTTACACACAATTTCAAATAGCTAAGGATCGAAAGTTTAATTAGGTAATACTTTTATTCGGTAGTAATAATTTTATCGATTTAATCTGGTTGGATTTTGATTCTAACCATAAAAGTATATGACTGTATAGCAAACAATGTTTCTGCCACTTAACATTGTGCATGAAAATTATGACTATAGTAAATTTTACTATTGCTAGACCTGCCTATAACTAAGAAAATGATGTGGTTAAAAATTCGGTACAGATAATTTTTTTATTTATTTATTTTTTTTTATAATTTATCAAGTATCAATTTCAAGCTCTATATATAACACTGTACATTTGTAACCTCTCATCTAGAATGGTGGTTGCCACCAATCGGTCAATTTTCATATTTCTCATATTATCCCTTTTTTTAATAATAAATTAATTGAAAATCTTTAGATTTTATTATGGCTAAACCTTCCTGAAACTATAAAGATCATATAGTTAAAATTTGGTAGAGATTGGTTTAGTAGTTTTCGCTGTTAGTGATCACAATCGCAAATAGCTTGTTCTAATTACTCAGTTTGTAATCCAGAGAATATTTACAAAGATCTTAACTATGGTATTAGACATATATCGGTAAATTTTCCTATTTCACTGAGAGCCACATGTCCCACCATATAGTTAGCTCTTTTTTAACGATAATGTTATTGAAAATATAAACATTTTTATCATCGGTAGCATTCCCCGTCACGCCTTCGCCCGCTCTCTTAAGTAAATAATTATTTAAACTAATAATAGAAGTTTTATTTGCTGATTGAAAAAAAAAATAATCTTATATTGAGGTATTGAATTGAGCATTGTTTCTTCAATAATATTTTAAGGCCCAGCAATAATTTTTAACCTGGTTAAAATTGCATTGATTAGGCGTTTGAAGACTACGTAAAGACTTGATTTGACATCCAACTGTTAATATTAACATATGAGTGGGTAACACTCACAGAGGCTATTAAATAACTTGTGGGTAATGGTTTGCACTATCAGTACGTACAACTAAAAGCACATGGCTTATATTTTGACACGCAATGTTAATAATCAAGGGATCGACATTTTGATTTAACAATAATTTTTAATATTCTCAGAAATAATTTTATCGATTCATCATCTGGTTGGATTTTAATTTCTAACCATGTAAATATAAGACTATGTGTCAAACCTCGTCAAACCTCGCCACTCAACATTGTACGTTTAATTTTTTATCCGTGTAAATTTTATTACAGCTTAACCTTCCTAGGGCTATGAAGATGATTTTAAAGTTTGTAAAAGATGGGTTAACTGTTACCAATGTTACCATTGTAAACTATATTGCGAAGTGGTGCTAACCACATATCGGTCGATTTATAAGGTGAACTGGGATCCACATGTCGCTCCACATATTTGTACTTTTTTTTTTTTTTTTTTAATAACAATTAAATTGAAAATAAGTAAATGTTATCATAAATGTATTACTCTATATAATATAACACCGTACCTTTGTAACCTCTCTCGAATGGTATTCGCCACCTATCGGTCGATTATCAAACTTCACTGTGCACCATATATGGCACTAAAATGGAACATATTTAAATTTTATTATTGCTAAACATTGCTTGAACTGTACATCATATTTAGTTAAAATTTGGTTGAGATTAGTTCAACAGTTTTTGCGGGTTAGTGATCTCAAACGAAAAATGGCTTGTCCTTTTATATAATATTATAATATGAGCATTATTTATCAGCGCACGATTGTAACCTCTTTACGGAATGCTGATCGCCGCCTGTCTGTCGATTTTCGAACTTCATTGTAATATATTTTTAATACGAGTTTATTTACTATAT
This sequence comes from Euschistus heros, assembly GCA_003667255.2. Classification (NCBI taxonomy): domain Eukaryota; kingdom Metazoa; phylum Arthropoda; class Insecta; order Hemiptera; family Pentatomidae; genus Euschistus; species Euschistus heros. The sequence continues at coordinate 34,289 of RCWM02000924.1, read as the reverse complement.
ATGTATGTAACGGAATTTTTGATCGTAATTTTTATCGTTTCCCAACAATCTTATTAATTCAAAAATTTGCACACGTGCCAAAGACCGTGAGAATACAATTATTTCTCAATATTGTTCTAATGCCCTCACACACGCTTTCATTAACTTGACATGTGTTCAATGGGATCTTGCAGCGTAATTATCACCAATTTTCAGCAATCTGGTTGCTTTGAAAATTTGCACACGTGCCAAGGACCCATGAGAGTACAATTATTTCACAACATCGTTCTTATGTCCTCACTAGAATGAAGCTTATCACGCTTTTAATAGCTTGACATCTATCGTAATAAAATCTTCCTGCGTAATTTTCACCGATTTTTAGCAATCTGGTTGACTTTTGAAATTTGCACACGTGCCAAGGACCAATGACAATAAAATTATTTTACAGCATTGTTCTAATGTCCTCACTAGAATGATTCGAATGAAAGAAAATATTTATAGTCCAGTCAATAAACATGTAGTAGAGTGCATGAAATATGCGATAATTTTTTACTTCAGGGTTTCGTTTAGGATTAGTTGGTACGTAAATATATTAAAGTCCTTGCCCTAAGGGAATGTGCATACGGTTTGGGAGGGAAAGGAGAAGGTCACATTTTCGAGTTTTTCGATTATAACTTAGAAACGGTGGAATTTAAAGAAATATATTTAATCATTCCACAACTTTTTTCCTGTGTCCTCACTTGAATGATCCAGTATAAAAGAAAAGTTTTGCAGGTCACCTGTATACCATTCAGGGGACGTCTATATAATACCGTACCTTTTTAACCTCTCATGTATAATGGCGCTCGTCTCCTATCGGCCAACTTTCAAACTCCACAATTATCCACGTATAATAGCATTTATAATGAAAAATTGAATTGAAAATCATTAGATTTTATTGTCGCTTCACCTTCCTGGAACTATATAGACGATGTAGTGAAAATTTAATACTTATTGGTTCAGTAGTTTTCGTGGTTGGTGATTACAGACGAAAAATGGCTTGTCTTTTTATATAATAGTACAGATTATGGATGTTCCGAAAAATTATAATAATCACATAATGTTCCGATAATCGATAATCATTAAACAGAAATGATTTGAACGAGGTCGATTCTATTATTTTCGATGATAATATTGAAGGAAAATGGGTGCCTTGCCAAGACCTTCGTGATTAAGGTGACACCTATTAACTGCTAAATGCTAATTCACTCCTCCATACTTGCTAATTGTTAAAGTGAACATGGCGGTTAAACTGTTTCTCTTCCTTGGGCCATTCTCATGGCAGTGATTTTTCACTCCTCCTGCTGGACTTAAGATGAAACTAAAACAATCAATTCCAAATCAATATTTTTGCTGAATTTGAACGTACACCGATCCCTTAAAGTTAGTGCATACAGTCTGGTTTCGAATTTTTTTTTTTTTTTTTTTATAGCTACAAAAGGGTTTATAAGCTCATAACTTTTACTTGTCCCTACCTATAAAGTGAGATTTCAAGGAAGTTATTTAAGTATTTATTTTTAGAAAACTTATGTTTTTATTTTCTAGAGTATGAGACCATATATTGGAAAATAAATTAACATGCTTTTAAACATTTTTAAACTATAAAGGGAAACTTAAAATTCAGACTAAATAGTTATTTAAATATTCTCTACAAGAATAAGCTAGTGCTAATTATTGCTATTTACAGAGTAATTCGTGAGGTTATCTTCATAAGTGATGTGTTTAGTAGACATTTTTTTGGTCTATTTTCAAAGATTTTCATCAATCCAGGGTAAGTTTTCTTCCTTGTACTATTTCTTACTCACGACCGTCACGCGTTTTTGAAATGATTCGTATTTTTTAAAAGTTCCTGGACTCCATATTTGATTATTTTTATATGTACACAACTGATTAGACTAGCCGTTTAGGTATGGCTCTGGTGATGCAATGAACATTAATTTACGGGATGTTCCTCACGACCGTCACACTTTTTTTTTTTTTCAAATTGTTAGAGTTACATATTAATGAACCTACACATTTATACGGGTGAAACATCACTGAATTGAGGTCCTTTTTGGAGGGGGGTTGGGGGGGAGGAGAATCGGACTTAAAAACAATTCAACCAATTTTCGTCAAATTTTATATCGGAGTTACATACCTATATACCAACTCTTTAATAAGGCTGAAACATCACTGATTTTTTTTTTTTTTTTTTTTTTTTTTTTTGGGGGGGGGGGTCAGATTCAAGAACAACTAAACCTTAATATTTCATTTTAAGGCATAACTCCTATTTATTTTTTATTTTCGGAGTACATGTTGAAATCCATATGTTGAACCCGCTGCCGTCAAAACCCCGTATGCCTGAGGTAGGGCAAAAAAAAAAAAAAAAAAAAAAAAAGAAAAAAAAAAAGAAAAGAAAAAAAAAAGTTTCGGAGTACATTGCTCCATCTTCAGGATAACTGTGATTTCCTTCACTTAGTAACAAGTGCATGTCCATACCGACCCTTAGTTGAGGATCGGTACGGACATGCACATAGAGTTATGCCTTAAAAAGAAATCTTAAAAATTAAATCTCATTCAATAAAATAGTTGAACAACCAAACTGTTTTTTTGTAAAATTCTTCCAGAATTGATCACAATTTTTTTATTACTTTTTTTATTTTTTTATGTATCAGTAATAAATTTTATTATTTTATTTATTTAGTTTTATCCATTTGAGGACATTAATAATTTTTTAATACGAAAAAAATAATGTTTAAAGAAAGAGTAACGGTCAAGAGCATTTCTATGAAAAGCTCTGTAAAATGCTTCAAAACAGTGGTAAATAGAGAAAAAAAATTGGTCCCACCTGGGAATTCAATAAATAGAAGGTATATTATAATAGAAAACTCAAAAATAATAAAAATTTAAGCAATTTTAAAAATTCAATTTTTTTTTTAATTTTAGCTGAGGCTATGAGAATGACCCCCTTACATGTTGTTTTATCACAATACTCATCCGTATCCATACTAAAATATAAAAGGATAAGCCATTTTTCAATTATAATCAATGACGAAAAATACTAAACCAATGTTTACTAAATTTTATATAAATCACCTTCATAGTTAATGATAAAATTTGCTGATTTTCCATTATAGTATTAGTAAAAAGCTAAAAATGTGTGAATCTGAGTGAAGTTCAAAATAGACCGATAGGTGGCGGGCGTCATTTCACGAGTGAGGTTCAATGCTACCGTGTTATATACAGCATGCTATTGATAATAAAATTTACATATATTTAATTAAATTATTTAAAAAATATTTTAAATGTGGTACGACGTGTGGATGTGGATCCCAGTGAAATTTAAAAGTTGACCTTTGGTTAATCATATGATAAATATTCTGACCGTCTGGATTACAAACTCATACATTAAAATTAAAAATTTGGATATCTAATTATGTTTTTAGTTTATCCTCAATAAATCGACAATCGACCCATACCCCAAACGAAATTCATTACTTAGGACTTACATTCGATAGAATAATGACCTGGGGCCCACATTTAAAACAAAATCGTCTCAGCCTAAACAAGAGATTAAAACTTCTGTATCCAATACTTCATAAACGGTCGACATCAAAACTCCGACATCGACTAAATACATACACTTACTTACTTAAACCCATATGGACATACGCCACACAAATATGCGGGACTGCAAAAAATACGCGCCCTAAAAAAATACAAATATTCTAATCAAAAATACTCAGACTGATCACGAGATCACCTTGGCACATTTCAAACCACACACTTCACTCTGATTTAGAAGTACCCGCAGTAAAGGAACATATAAATAACCTTTATAGACGAATTCACGAAAGGCTTCATGGACATAACAACATACTCATTAATGACATGGCTGCGGCTGACATACCTGGAAACACTCTCAGAAGGCTTAAAAGAAGCTGGATGAGAGATTTGCTCAAATAAATCTCTTTAATCCATGCCAGGAGGAGGTACTGTTGAGTGCTAATCTCCCACACCCCTATAATGCCTGTATTATTACTTATTGTTATTCCAATAACGTGTGAATACAAATTTGAAAAAGAGAGAGAAAAAAAAAAAGTTTATCCTCAACCAGCTAATCTGTCTAATCGTACTATGTTAAAAATTACAGCTATGCATGGAAATATTGAGGCTATAATTCTCACTAGAAGAGTTACTGGAGAAATTTCATTTATTCCTAAAATTCCAATGATTTCTACTGATCTACTATTTCAATTCCAACGACTAAAATTTCCACTTAAAGTCTATTGCTATAACAACCGCAACTAACAAACCGCAAGGTCGTACTTAAAAAAAACGTTGTAATAGCTCTTCGTACTGGCCGTTTTTCTCACCGTTAATTGTATGTGGGACTTTCCAGAACTGGAAACCCTAACAATCTTATATTTCTCATAACATCAGGAGACACAACTCTAAATATGAATGTCTTGTCGAGAATCGGTAGAATCGAAAATCGACATCGGGAACCTACACATCCTCAGTATCGGATAAATTGCATTATGTAATTTTCGTATTTAATGTTAAATTAATAGATCATTTATTGAAGCCCAACCTTAGTATCCTTTTAGTTAGGATTTGATATCCTAAAAGAGCGGTGTATTCCTGACGCTCCTCTACGGTAGGTTTCTCACTGTTCGCCCACTTTCTTCGACCTGTTGAAGTTCTGGAGGTAACATTTTGTTTGTTGAAGTTGGTCTAAAAGATGTTCTTGTTAGACAAAGAACCGATATAACGGAAGTCCTCCCGGAGGTGCTCTGGCTCCGTTCCAGAATTTTTATTTCCGATCCAGCGGCGGCTAAAGATATTATCTGCCTCGCGAGTGATCGGGTTTTATCGGGTCGTCGCCCTCTCTAGTCACTCTCTTTGATAAATTATTTTATCTTATTTAAGAAATTTTACTCTTAGGTTCTAAATTTATAATTTAAAAAAATATATATTTTTGTTCTAGTTTTATTATTAGAAGATTTAAAAAAAAAAAATGTTATTAGTCTCTCTATTGGTAGTTATTAGCTAAAGTAAAAACATTTCTCCCATTGAGGCAATATCGAGTCTCTATCTCTATATTTGTAGTGGATATTTTAAAAAAAAGAAAAACAAAAGAAAAAGAACAATCTCTCCCTGACGGAGAAAAAGAATATGTCTGTTAATTATCAATATCTTTTTCCAATTTACATTTTAGAATTCTAAGCAATGCTCCATGCTGATAAAAGTATGGTTAACTGGATGATGAATGGAGAAGTGCCAACGTATTAAGGAATTCTTCTTTGACGTGGTGTTACTTTGACTGCATCCCTGACTATCTTCTTCTCTAAGCAATGCTCCTTACTATGTCACCAATAAACGTATCCATAAATAACTTAATGTTCCATATGTTGCTGATTTAGCCCAAATCAAATACATACCTATCATTTCATAATAAGCTCCAACACCAATCAAATCCTTTAATGTTTCAACTTGCTTCCTACACCATTCCTGATAATCCTCCGAGTTACGTTACGTGAAGTTACGTTATTTGGAAAAAAATGGGGAAATTGGCCAAATTGCCGTCAGTCCCACAGCTCTGCGAAAACATGTTTGTCGTACTCTTTTGGCTATAACTCTGAAACTATTTGTCCGATACAACATTACTTTTTATCATCTTAAAGCTGATTAAATTTACTATAAGAATCTATAAATGAAGTTTTAATCAAACCCCGTAAAATGTACATGCCAGCCCGCTAATAAAAACGTACTGTTGTAAAATCCAAGTGTTTTTTGGCACATTTGTCGCTCTAACTCCTCAAGTATTTGTTTGACCCCAAATTTCCTAAATGAGTTATAATGATAAATGTGCCGAAAACCATGGATTTAACAACAGTACGGGTTTTTAGGCGTCTGGGATATTATAATATATGGGATATTATAACTCCGAAAGTATTTGTCCGATTCAAAATATTTTTTTTTTTTTTTTTTTTTCAGTCTGAAATGTGGTTAAATTTACAATTAGTTCCTATATATGAGATTTTTATCAAAATTCTTGAAATACACAAGCTATCACGCTGAAAATCACTTCCTTTTGTTGAATACATGCTTTTTTGGCACATTATTCGCTATAACTCCAAAACCATTTGTCGGATCTAAAATTTAATATTTTTATTTAAAAGATGGTTAAATTTACTATTAGATCATATATATGTAACTTATAATTAACACCATGAAATACCCACACCAGTCTACTGAACATGTCATAATTTACATATTTTACCAAAACATACACATTTAGCGTGCTAGCTTGGGTGGTTTACAGGATTTAATATAATTTACATATACAACATCTGATAGCAAATTTAATCAGCTTTGAGACAGATAAAAGAAATTTGGGGTGAAACAAATATTTGAGGAGTTGGAGCGGCAAATGTGCCAAAAAACACTTGGATTTTACAACAGTACGTTTTTATTAGCGGGCAGGCATGAACATTTTACGAGGTTTGATTAAACCTTCATTTATAGATTCTTATAGTAAAATTAATCAGCTTTAAGATGAAAAAAAGTAATGTTGTATCGGACAAATAGTTTGAGAGTTATAGCAAAAAGAGTACGACAAACGTGTTTTGGCGGAGCTGTGGGACTGACGGCAAGTTGGCCGATTTCTCCATTTTTTTCCAATAACGTAAGTTAAAATGGTCCGATTTCGGATTTCTTTTTTTTCATTATGTAGGTACTAGTACCAGCTACAATTAATATCCAAAGACTTTCTTCGAAAAAAGCTTCGTTATCGTGTTATAAATAAAAAAAACAAAATAACGGGGTTTTTAAGGCGGTTTTTTGCGATTTTGAATATGAAGCCGATGGTTCCCGTGGTAGCAAACTTCAGATTCGGATTCAGCACCCCAAAAAACATAAAGATCCGTTGAGAAAAATTTTTTTTTCTTGAAAACGGCCTTTTAGAGCCTTATTTTACTGGACTAAAAGGGAGTCTCTTTCCTTGGGGGAAAGAGAGATGTGAGATGCGAAACGAATAGCGTGGACCGAGGAAAGAAGAAATGAGCAATCGGAAGGAATGAAGAAAAAGTGGTAAGAGGGACGGGATGTGAAAAAGAAGTGAAATTTTTCGCGTGGTCTCTAAGGGCGTTCCGTGATAAAAATCAAAAAGATTAAAAATTAAAAAAAAAATAAAAACTAATAAATAAGGTTTTTTTTTTGCATGTAGAAATTTAGATCTTAAATACTCTCTTATTACGCTCACAAAGAAATTGAACATTGCAAAGATTTTTTCAAAAATGAATGTATGCGCGCGCACTAGTAAATTATTTGTTTTCCTCATTTTCCCCAAGGAGTTCTATCTGCGCATTTTATTAATTCTCTTTGAGTGGGTCCATTTTATCATATATTTTTTTATTCTATGTTATAACCGGAGAGATAAAATTGGTTTCTCAACAGCCACTCAGACATTAGCAATTCAAACAATATCTAATTGTTACATCTAAGATACTTGAATACCACCAACGGACTATCGAATTTAGCCTACTTGACGCAAGTCCAAGGTGTATTAATTTGATCGTATATTTTTGTTCTATGTTATACCCGAAGAGATAAAATTGGTTTTATACAAAGCCACTCAGACATTAACAATTAAAAAATATTTAATTGCCATATCTAAGATACTTGAATTACCACCATCGTACTGTCTAGCCTTCTAGACGCAAGTCCAAGGAATACATATTTAAAAATTATCTATTGGTATCACATGAATTGTCTGATTTTTTAAGTGTTGATGGTTATGGAGAGAGATTTAAAGCGTTGTCTGTAGATATCTGATAAATTATTTACATTCTGCGAATAATACGTACTAATCCCCTATTTGTATACTAATTATATATCTTTGTATACTAATTAAATCTTCTATACTACCTATTATATGTGTTTAAACTTTGTGATTCCGTTCTATGAATTATGTATACCAATGGACGTTGATCAGGTTACATCAAACCAATTTCTACCAAGAAAATCGACCGAATGTATCAAAATTTGAAGAAACAAAAGCCTGCACAACACCCGACATCTTATTACGATACAGACAGTTGAAAAAAATTAATGAATTTAGGTTATGAAGTCCTACCCCATCCCACATATCTCCTGATTTATCCCCCACACCGTACCGCTTTTTTAGAGCTTGGATAAATTTCTACCAGTAATGTTGTTTACAAAAATATTATAAACATTAAAAATTGCTTTTCAGCACGGAACTTACTACTTCTTCAAATCTGTGATTTGAAACTTGATTAGTCGTTGGAAAAAGTGTGTTGAAAAATATGGTAAAAATATTTTGAATAAAATACACTTGCTTGGTTTGTTTACTGTTATTTATTTCCAGTTTCCAAAAACGGGCATTCCATTCGGAACAACCTAATATTACACGGCCTATTTTTAGATTATGAAATAAATTTCATCTGTAAAAACATAGATATACTGGGATAAAACAGATTACTCTTGAGTCTGTATTGTTTATAACTATTTTAAATTTATTAATACACATTAAATACGCAGTTTATGTGGCAAAGTACTGATGTTTCGAAAGTTTGTGTTTTAGAACTGAAGAGTAGAATTTATTTTTTTTAAATTTTTCTTAGCTGCTAGATAAAAGTATAGGTAAGACTTGAATAGGAAGAATTTTTTTTTTTTTTTTTTAATGGACGTTTACCTTTTGACTAAGCTACTTTTTTGAGAATAACGTTCTCCGAAAATTAAATTAAAAAAATAAATCTGGAAGTTGGACTTAGCTGGTTTTGAAATTCCACGCCTCAACTGAAAATTCGAAACTAGTTATCAATATATCAATTCTAAAAAAAAACAACAACACTGTTTATGTATTAATATACATACATCGCGTTTCATATGTTTTTTTTTTGTTTTTTTTACAGGACAGTACATGCATACCCCAAACCTAATAAGCTAATTTAAAGTGTTACTCCAGGAGATCTCTTATCCAGCATCTCTTCAGCCTCCGCTGTACTACATTTGGGATTTTAATTGTTGCCACATTTTGTACTAGTTTGTTTATATGTATATTTAATTTGACCTCAATCCTCTGCCAGGTTCCACTTGTACCTTTAATCCTCTTCGGAAATTGAAACAGTAATGGCCCATTGCTATGTGGACTAGATTTCATGTACTCCACGCCAATACAACAATTTATTTATTTATTGCAGATTTATTTTGTTTGTTAGTTAATTTGAGCATAACTTCCTGGTGTACTCCAACTAGTGTAGGAAGGACGGGTTATCCTACCAGCCTTTTCTAGCCATGGTGGAAAGGTCAAGATTCATTTTCTGTGTTTAACCTGCCTAGGCGAGATTCGAACCCACGACCTTCAGTACCGTACGCTCTGAGCCCCTAGCCTCAACTCGCTCGGCCATCAATCCCACGCGGTATTTATTTTAAAAATTTTGATTAGGACGAACAGCTTCAAGATTTTTTTTTTCTTTAATTTATTTTATTCATTAGAATTGTTGAATAAATTTAATTATAGCGGCCTTGGTAAATTGGAAGATGAGACGCAGACAGGGACCGCCAGCTAATTAAGAGGTGCTATGTTTAGTCCCCTCTTCTTCAGTCTATGTTAACAGCATCGATCTGTTGTCATTCACTTTTCCAAAGATGGCTGTAATCTGTCCGGAAAAGTTTTGAAAATTATTTTTCTTTGAATTCAGTGACAATGAATTACCCAGTTGTATAAAAGTTAAATAAATTTAAAAATATTTCATTTAAAATACAAATCATCTACTATGTTGTGCCCCTCTGCGAAAATATAAATACAAATATTTAAATTTGCATATTACAATAGACATTATCTATGCAACTATATAAAAGGACAAGCCATGTTTTATTTGCGTTCACTTACCGCGAAAACTACTGAACCAATCTGCACTATATTTTAAAATAAATCATCTTTATAGTTCAATTAAGGTTTATAATTAATAAAATTTACTTATTTTATAATTAAATTGTTACTAAAAGAGCAAGTAATATGTGGACTCCAATGAGTTTAAAAAATCGACCGATAGATGGCAAGAGCCAATTCGCAAGAGAGGTTATTAAAAAGAGATAAATGTGTGATGCTTTTCCTAGGTAGTTTTTTTTTTTTTTTTTTCTTTTCCTGTAGCTTGTATATTGTGTATGAAAAATCGGTTAATTAATTTTAATCTCTACTTTCTACAATTATTACTCTTCTGTTTTATGATCTACTCGTGCCTTTGTCTGACATCAATGCACCCAGACAATAGACACATCTAATTATATTCTTTTGTATTCTTCTTAGGGAACAATATCTACCAGAATAAAGATTTTTATTTTCTTTCAATTATATTATATTAAATATAGATTCATATACAATATATTTTTAAAAATTAGATTGAATTGTATCGTTGCTGTTGACAGTAATTTTATATTTGGTTTTAACGAAATTTAATTTTTATATTATTTCTTTTAAAAGTTGCTACCTATACGATTACCAACTCTGATTTTTAATTTAGCCCACAGGTGTTCAATGGGATTGAGGTCTGGGGACTGAGGAGGCCAGTCAAGAACATTCATATTGTTTTTTTTTTTTAACCATTCTCTACTTTTGCGTAAAACGTGGCATGGAGCATTATCCTGTTGAAAAATAATATTGGCACTGTCATCAGGTTCAAATATTAGTTCAAATGAAGGCTTCAAAATTTGGTTAAATATTGCTATGTAGTTATCGCTATTCATCCTCCCTTCAGACAAAAACATTTCTCCAACTCCCGAAGCCCCATTCAACCCCAAATCATTATGTTTCCCCCGCCATGTTTTACAGTAGGGACAACACAATCTGGGTAGGCTTTGTCTTCCCTCCTTCGTACAAAAATTGCCCCAGGAGTTCAAGAAGTCTGTACAAAATTAGATATTTGAATGAATTCGAAAAAATAACTATATTCTTGCATTTGAAAGTTATTTTAAGGATTTTTTGTAACTTTTAATTTCAATTTACAATAATTGAACTACCCAAACGTTGCTTACGTCTGGCCAAATTACCTTTGCCCAATCTTCAGCAGTCCAGTTTTTGTGACGGAGAGCAGGCCTTAATGACAGAACCTTAGCCTCAGTATCTCAGCATCTTGGGGAGTTAGAGCCTGATGAACTGAAATAGGGTAAGGCCTCCTACGGTGTTGTTTTAGTATGGCCCACACCGTTCCAATGCTTGAGTGGGTATCTCAGGCTATATCCAATTTCATATTTTTGTTTAAAGTTTATTTTATTTTTGCAATACCAGTTTTAGATTGCTTATTTTCTTAAAATGCTTTTTCGCGATTTGCCGTGAAATGGTAACCCGGATAAAAAAATTCACCTGTTTATAATCGATTCATAATTTGGTTTTATATCGAAATCCATCCTAAAAAATACCACATCCATTGAGAATTCCAAAGTTAGGGTCGCTGGAGATGATTGGAGAGCAGGCTACAACCTGAAAAGAAACCTTATTTAGCACAGTTAAGACCCAGAGAGTTTCGTTTGAAAATTTCAAAAACGTGAATAGAAGTGGCAATTAATTCTTCAATCCTAAATGTTATATAACAAAAATTATTTTTCCCTTAAATTTCTAACAAGGGGACTGTCGGTGAATTTTTCATCCGGGAGCAACAGAACGTGTCAAAATGTTAAATTTTTTAATGTGAAAAAGAAGTTACACCAAAAAAGTACAGACCCCTATATAACCTTTGGGCAGTAGAGAATAAATTAAGTCTGAACTCAGGTAAAACAATCGCTATCCTCATTGGGTCAAAAACTCTTCCCTACTATCCACTGCTTTTCCTCAAAAACCGTCCAATTCATTTCCGAAATTCCATTAAAAATCTGGGAATAACTTTCGATCAACATCTTGCTTGGAATAACCATATCTCTCAAATCACGAGGAAATCTATTTTTATTCTTAAGCAACTTTCACATTACCGTGATTCATTACCATTAAAAAAAAAAAAACCTGTACCACTTACAACCCATGAAGGGTCTCGGGTTAGGTAGGGTGTACTGTTTCTGAGCCAACGGTTGTGAATGGAGGTGATTTGGCCAGAATTCACGCTCAACCGCCAGGTTTTTCCCCCAATTAAGGGTACCCACTTTTTTAGGAGGCTGGGTATGCCCCAGGAGGGTCTCCCGACCTCGAATTTGATCCACGGCCGAAATAACAGAAAATCAATTTTCTGCCTTCAGTCGGGCTCGAACTCGGGCCCGGGAGCATGGTAGTCAAGTGCCTTACCCACTGAGCTGCCGCGCCTCCTTAACATTAAGTACTCGAAAACTTTTAGTATCATCACTCATTTTTCCTAACTTTGACTGCGGATGCATAGTATATGGAGGACTGTCTGATGAACTCGAGATGAGATGTAAAATATTAATAAACTGTTTTATTAGATTTGTTTTCGGGATTTCCAGACGTTCTCACATATTTAGCTTATCATATATAGCTTTACCTCAACAAGGCTCTCATATTTCAAACCTTGAAAACCAAAAAACCCACCTCTATCCATGACCTTCTTATCCTGCGCTCCTCCATCCAACTCCTAAATACTAGAACACAACACATCAACCTATACACTCCTGCGCATCGAACTGCATCCTTCGAAAAATCCTTTATTATCGATGCTTCCTCTTTACGGAATTCATTGCCCATCACAATTCGAAAAAGCTCCAGTCTTACTTCCTTTAAACATCATTTATTTCTTAACCTCCTTAATTTTCAATCTTCCGAGCTAATGTAAAACATGAATATTTATGTAATATACATTATAATAGTATAAATAAGATGTATCCTTTTACAAGATGTCCCAGTTATTTTGTAACACATAATTTAATTATTAATCAATTTTTATTATTATCTATTATTATTATTTATTTTAATTAATTGTCAAAGTCAGATGATTGTCCTATGTTCTATCCATGCGTATAACATTGCATTTGCTCTAGATTTTAGTGGATAAAAACTGATGTGAATGAAAAAATCTAAGGTCAGCTATAACTTGAGATATTTCAATAAGGGGAAATCCTGTGACCTCCGTATTTGAGCTAGGGACAAGTAGTCCCAGAATAAAGTTCATTTTCTCCTTCTTTCTTCTTAAAAAGCATATACATTTAAACAAAAAAAAAATTAAATAAATATTTTTACGATTGATTTCAACATATTGCTCCATTTGATAGCGTTTATTATTAAGTAGCTACGATGCACAAATATGGAATATGGAACTCATAATAAATAATTATGATAATAATAATAATATTGGACTTTGAATATAACGGAGTAGCTAATAGAGTGGATATAACCCTAAGCCGGTAAGTACTCCGCCCATAAACCCTACTTTATATTTAGAAGCCCCTCTTAAAACGATCAGACCGAAGGGTGAACAGAGCGATCAATACCAGTAAATAATTCTATCTTTACTAGATAAAAATAACATTTTATATCAAAATAATAAAGTTCAATATGGATAATTTATTATTTGAAAAATTTGATAATATGAATTAGTACAATATGGCACAATCCACTGATCCCTGTTGAACAGATCCGCTACCTTGGGCTCCATCTAGACATTTTTTTTTTGTCCCCAACTTGCCGTCTAGGCTACACGCGGTTTCCTGGCTGGGAGGGTGGGGGCGGGGAATTGACTACACCCTGCCCCAGTCATCTTCGAACCTGATACCTGATGTTTCATTTGCCATGGTTGCTGGGGTAACGCACTTTTTTTTATGCTAATGCGTTACATCAGGGCCAAGTCCTACGTTATAAAATAACACTAATACAAATAAAAATCCTCCGTGGCGACTGCATCTCCCCTCAAAAACTGGAGGATGAAGCATACCTAACAATTTTAAGGCATGTCGCCTTAAAACAAGGACAACTTGGCGATTTCTTTAAATCTAAGGATTGCAGAGTTGTCTCCACCATTATAATGTTAGATAAAAAGTTTACTACTCTGAATTTGGCATCGATAGAAAATCCTTCAGCACCGTCATTTGAAATATGTCTAGATTCTTGGATATCCTAACACATCCGACCACTGTTCTCAACACTGACATGTTTGAGACATGTTTATAATCAGTAAACAGCGATTCCTTTATTGCCTCCCAAACACTCCAATCCCATATCCTGAACATTCAAGAATGGTGTAAAAAAATGGGGGATCAAAATGAATCCAAACAAATCTCACCAAATAACCTTTACCCTTCGTTGTAAATCTACGTCTTCCTGTTCTACAGTATCCTTCAAAACTGATATTCCTCTAATTCTTGTTGAACAAATCCGCTATTTAGGACTCCACTAGGACAAACGTCTTACTTGGAATCCACATACAAGACTAAAAAGACAATAAACTGCCCGTCATTATAGATTACTTCAACATTTATTTGACAAACGTTCAAAGCTCCAAATTAATTACAAAAGACTTATTTAAATGACTGTGATTAGACCTATTTGGACGTACGGAGTTGATTGAGCTTTGGGGTTCTACTAAACCATCCAATACCAAATATACTTATCGTTTCATCGTAAGCTCCATAACCACTTAAATCCATTAGTTTCTCAACTTATTCCCCACTTCATTCCTGAAAATCTTCCGAGGCGTCTGAAAAGAAGAAGGCCTGGAGATCTTTTAGTGTAGAATTTTTATTGAAGTGCTGCTGATAAGTAGTTCTTTTCAAGTTTTGATCGTTATCAGCACATCAACTAGAAGTATTCAATAAATTTATATATAAAAAAAAAAAAAAGAAAAGAAAAAGATTCTTGGAGAACTAAGGAATTATATGAAAGGTTATTCCCCGCCATGACAACCACCGGAACTGACGTTGATGAGTCTCTTATGCGGCTTTGTACGGGCACACTGTTTCAAGAGGCAGAATGAATAGCGATATAGAAAGGAATATTTCCACATATAGCTATAATTTGTAACTTGCTACCATTGCACAAGTAAGATCCAATTTTTAAATTTAATCTAGATAAACAATCTGGTAATCTAGATAGACAGAGAATGTTTACAAAATTATTAGCGATATATCGGCCGATTTTCAAATTTTATTGGTTTTAATATGTTGCACCACATATTTATAACTTTTTTAATAACAGCTTACCTGAAAATAAGTAAATTTTATTATAAATTTCTAGCTCTATATAACACAGTACATGTAAGTATATGTAACCTCTATTGAATGGAGCTCGCCATCTAGCGGTCGATTTTAAACTTCACTGCGCAAAACATATTTAATACTTGTTTAATAATTAAGTCATTAAATAAAATCCGTAAATTTCATTATTAATAAAACTTGTAGTTAAAATTTGGTATAGATCGGTTCAGTATTTTTCGTGGTGGACAAACGAAAAATGGATGTTACTTTTATATCATAGTATAGGTTCCACGTTATTCTTTTTAAGTCTTAAAATAATAATTAATAAATATTTATTTATAATCTTAATAAGATTAATTACTATAACGATCGTAAGTTGATAAATAGCCAATTTAGCAATCCTTAAAGGATACAGCGAAATTGAACATCCTCAAATTAACCAATTTAGTAGAAGCAATCATAATAAAACAGACTAAGAGTACCGTGCCGCCACACTTTGCGTGGGCAATCCCATGACAGAACGTATTTTCCCCTCTTCAGTAAAGGATATTGGTGGCTACATTCCCTGGAAATGTAGATTAAAGGGAAAATTTTCAATTAGTTATATAACCTCATATAAATGATTCAACATTCTTAAAAAATATCTTGAGATTAGTGGCTTAGAGAACAGTCTTTTTTTTTTTGTCTTTTTTTTTATTTATTAAGATTGAGTACTGGATTCAAATCAACAATAATTTTAAAAGCATAAATTGTTTTTCTTAGTGTTAATATAAAAAACAAAAATCTAATAAGAAATAAAAAAAAAAACATTACAGTAATGATGATAATAATGATGGTACACGATATGTCGAAACATCAATATTTTTCCTTGACAGTACCGATATTTTTACAGCAACATTATTTCTTTCAAATATACGCTGGTCATATCGATACGTACGTTGCGATACATCGTTTTATCTATATTATAAAATACAACATACAAATATACAGCCTTGGCCAAAAGTATTAGGCACCATGAAAAATTCTTTTTTTATTTTAAAAAGTAATTATTCAATCATTGTTACACCCAAAACTCGTTTTGTTGACAAAAATACTTCCTTTGAATATATTTTCAAACATTGTCCCCTACTTCATACGATACACCAGGGGAAACAATAATGTAATGTAAACTAAAGAACCCAGTACAGACGCTGTTCTCTTTACTTCAACTTGAGAAAATTTTTGTTGTGTTTAATTGTGAATATTACAAAAAAATTACATTTTGAGCTTTTTTGAAATCAAAGATCTGAGTGAGATTGAACGTGCAAAGATAGTTTTTATGTCGTCGGAAGAGTATAATCAATCTGAGATTGCTAAAACTATGAAGTGCTCCCGATGTGCTGTTCAATATACACTTATGAGACAGCGGATCTTTAACACATTTTCCTCGCTACCTAGAGCAGCAAGAAAATAAATAATAGGTGCACGTGAGGAGAGATTTTTTGTGGGAACATCTCTTCAAAATCGCAAGAAAACATCTAAAGAACTGGCTGAAGAGATAAAAACCTTGTGTTCTGTCGATATATCTGCTTGGACAGTAAGAAGATGACTAGGAGAGAAAGGTCTGAAGCGATGTAAAGCCAGGAAGAAACCGTGGCTTACTGAAGCCTCCTTCACAAGAGAAGATTGGAGAGCAGGCTATAACATGAAAAGGAACTTAATTTAACACAGTTAAGACCCAGAGAGTTTCGTTTAAACATTTCAAAAACTGTGGGGAAAAAAAGGGTGGCCATCGAATATTGAAGACCCTGTATACACATTTATATCATAACATTTACTCCATACAAGTTGCTTCTGTATGACATGCAATATAAAAAGAAAGCTGAGTACGGGTTGTGCCATCGGCTGGATATTGGGTAAGCCCTGCACTGGGCGAAACGTGCACGCGTAACCAGCTCTGCAAACACTTATCATTACATAATCTAGATACGCAAATTATTTCCGACATAAATATTAATAAACTGTCAACTTCCTTCCCCTATTGTATAAAATATAATGGAGGCTTTGAAGAAAGTAGCGAAGGATAAGAATTGATAAGCTGCGTACGTAGTAAAGTATGTTAATTATACAATATGGAATTAGAATTGAATTAATTCTATTTCGAAATATTGTTTATGTTCGGTGTATAAGAACTAATGATTATTAATAGTATACAGGTTTGTGTAAGGTTATTGTTTGCTAATCTAACATTTTGAATAAACAAATGAATAAATACAAATTATAAGAAGAAGAAGAAGAAAATGAACTTTATTCTGGGACTACTTGTCCCCTAAGAATAACATATGATTACAGTACATTGGACAATCGTCTGGCTTTGATAATTAATTATAATAAATAATAACAATAGATAATAATAAAAATTGATAAATAATTAAATTATATGTTACAAGATAACTGTGACATCTTGTAAAATGATACATCTTATGTATACTATTATAATGTATATTATATAAATATTCACGTTTTACATTAGCTCGGAAGAATGAAGATCCAGGAGGTAAAGGAATAAATGATGTTTAAAGGAAGTAAGAGTGGATCTTTTTCGAATTGTGATGGGCAATGAATTCCATAACGAGGAAGCACGGATAATAAAGGATTTCTCGAAGGATGCAGTTCGATGCGCCGGAGTGTATAGGTTCTAGTATTTAAGAGGTGAATGGAGGAGCGCAGAATAAGGAGGTCATGGATATAGGTGGGTTTTTTGGTTTTCAAGGTTTGAAATATGAGAGCACCCAGGAAGTATTGACGTCGAAAACCGGGGTACAGCCACCCGATTTCAGAATACCTGTGAGATATGTGAGAACGTCTGGAGATCCCGAAAATAAATCTAATAAAACAGTTCATTACTCTTTTACATCTCATCTCGAGCTCATCAGACAGTCCTCCATATACTACGCATCCATAGTCAAAGTTAGGAAAAATGAGTGATGATACTAAAAGTTTTCGAGTACTTAATGGTAATGAATCACGGTAATGTGAAAGTTGCTTAAGAATAAAAATAGATTTTCTCGTGATTTGAGAGATATGGCTATTCCATGCAAGATGTTTATCGAAAGTTATCCCCAGGTTTTTAATGGAATTTTGGAAATGAATTGGACGGTTTTTTAGGAAAAGCAGTGGATAGTAGGGAAGAGCTTTTAGGTGAGGTTTTGACCCTTATACATGTGTAAATAAAAATATTTTTCCTTTCCTAACCTTACTGATCAATTATTGTTTATAATTATTTTCATTGTGGCCTGAGAAAAAATTTCTGAAATGTTGATTTTTCGCCTTCCATTTCTTCCCGGAATGGTAATAAAATAGCTCAAATGGTAATTATTACATCTATATAAATAAAAATGAATCGCCAAATGTGTTGCTAAGCGTAAAACTCGAGAACGACTCGACCAATTCGGCTAATTTTTTTTTAACGTTTTTGTTTAGGCACAAGGAAGTTTTTTATCTATCTATATAAATAAAAATGAATCGCCAAATGTGTTGCTAAGCGTAAAACTCGAGAACGACTCGACTAATTCGGCTAATTTTTTTTTAACGTTTGTGTTTAGGCATAGCGTCAGTCGTTGAGTGTTTGCGGCGTCAATCTGCAAAACCCATGCTTCTCTCATGGACAGTTGTATGTTGCCTGCTCTCGCGTCGGAAAACTTACAGCTTTATTTATTTATGCGTCAAGTAATCAAACAAAAAATATCGTGTACCATAAGGCATTACAATGAAAATACCAGATTACATTACTAAAGTCTTGCAATGTACAAAATAGAAAACATATTTGTAAGTAATCGTTGTTTATTATGGAGACATAAATCTATAAATAAAGTGATTACTCTGAAATATGTTTTATTACTGCGAAGAGCCAATAACTTTTGACAGAACAAGGTCTGTCGGGGAGGAACTATTAACATAAAAATCAATGTTGTGTTGTTTTAGAGAAAATAGGGCAGAACTACGTCTGCCGGGGCAGCTAGTTTAAAAATAAAAACTTTGGCGCGAGATTCGTGTTATCATTTCTGTACCTCGGAGGTACAGAACAGTATGTAACATTTCCTTAACTTTACAGGAGAGCAATTTGAATCGGTTTTATTTTAAAAAAATTTCATTACCTGAACTGTTTATTATATTTACTTGCACGAAATGAATCATTAAGCCTAGAATAGGTTGGTAACTCGTCCTTCCTTCCCTAATTGGAGTACATAAAGATGTTATGACCTCCCCCCCCCCCCCCCCCCAAAAAAAAAAGAAATATTTAAAAAACCTTTTTATGTAACTTACCTTACAATTAATTAGTCCAGGAAATAGAATTCTATTACCTCTGTATATAGTGAAAAAATGTGAATAAGAATACGTAATAATGTATTTTTAGTAAGAAATGTACATAATGATCTATATCTCCGAGGCAAAGATTTTTTAAACTCGAGATGTAAAATAAATTAGTTTAATGCTGTTCCATTTTTTCTCGGCTTCTAGGGCCCATTAGTCGGAACACAAAATACTTGTCTAATATCTTTTGACCAGGAACCTCCAAAACTATTGCTCACAAAATCCGTTAGAGACTGTGTCCTTGTTAGCTCAAAAATAAGATCAGCCAAGACATTATCCTCTTCATATGCCGACCACAGACAAACTAAAGCCTTCAGACTCTATCCTTTTCAATTTACACCACAAATATATGTGGGCCATTCTCATGGCAGTGATTTTTCACTGTCCTGCTGGACTTAAGATAGAACTAAAACTTCCAAATCAATATTTTTGGTGGATTTGAACGTACGCCAATCCCTTAAAGTTAGTGCATACAGCCTAGTTTCGAAAAATATTTTTGTTATTTTTTTATTGCTACAAAAAGGCTTAGAAGCTCATAACTTTCACTTGTACCTACCTATAAAGTGAGATTTCAAGGAAGTTATTTAAGTATTTATTTTCAGAAAACTTATGTTTTTATTTTCTAGAGTATGAGACCATATATTGAAGAATAAATTAACATGCTTTTAAACAGTTTTAAACTATAAAGGGAAACTGAAAATTCCATTTTTTTCTTTGTCCCTCGGTTTGGCCTCACGACCGTCACACCAAATAGTTATTTAAATATTCTTTACAAGAATAAGCTAGTGTTAATTATTGCTATCTACAGAGTAATTCGTGAGGTTATCTTCATAAGTGATGTGTTTGGTAGACATTTTTTGTTGTATTTTCTAAGATTTTCATCAATCCAGGGTTAGTTTTCTTCCTCGTACTTTTTCATACTCACGACCGTCACGCGTTTTTAAAATGATTCGTATTTTTTAAAAGCTCCTGGACTCTATATTTGATTATTTTTAGATGTACACAACTGATTAGTAAAACTAGCCGTTTAGGTAAGGCTCTGGTGTTGCAATAAACATTAAATTATGGGAGGTTCCTCACTACCGTCAAAATTTTTTTAAATTGTTTCTTTAATATATAAGAAATTACATATTAATGTACCAACACTTTTATACGTGTGAAACATCACTATATTGAGGTCCTTTTTGGCGGGGTGTTGGGGGGGGGGGTAGGGGAATCGGACTTAAAACAATTCAACCGATTTACGTCAAATTTTATCCTGAAGATTTCCCTCACATAGTAACAAGAGCATGTCCATACATACCCTCAGTTGAGGGTCGGTATGGAGATGCACATAGAGTTATGCCTTAAAAAGGAAATATTAAAAATTAAATCTCATTCAATAAAATAGTTGAACAACTAAACTGTTTTTTGTTTTTTTGTAAAATTCTCCCAGAATCGATCACAATTTTTTTTTTACTTTTGGTATGTTTATCTTCTATATACTCATAACGAAGCCCTGAGGTAAATTTTTTTTTTTATTTTGTGAAAATTATCGATTTACAATAACGTATATCTTGAAAACCTTCGGAAGTTTGACAAATATTTAAATAATAAATTTTATAGGGAATTTCATTAGCTTTAATCTTAATTGAAACATATTTTTCTGGAGTCTACCGTTTTCTAGATACAAGTATAATCGAAAAATTCAAAAATGGGACCTACTCCTCCACCGTTAGTTTACTCTCCAGGGGCGGGTACTTTAAGTATGTTTACCTTCTAACTATTCCTAACGAAGCCCTAAGAACAAAAATAATCGCATATTTCATGCACTCAACAATATGTTTACTGACTGGACTGAATTCTAGACGTTCGAAGTCTTTTCATTGTATGATTATGATAACAGATAAGGACTGTTTTCTTTTTTTTTTCTTTTTTTTTATCTCTTATCGTATCCTAAAACTTTTCTTGAACTCTCAATTCAAATTATTTTTCAATATTAGATTTTAAATATTTTAAAATAAATACTGTGAATGAATACAAAATTATCTCAGCACTGAAAATAAATAAAATTCTTACAATCCAAAATCCTTCGAAAAATCCTCAATGCTCCTTACTTTGTCACCAATAAACTTATCCCTAAAGATCTTAATATTCCATATGTTACTGATTTAGCCCAAACAAGATACCAATCCTTTCATAGTAAGCTCCATAACCACTCAAATCCACTAGTTTCTCAACTTGCTTCCTTTTCAATTCCCGATAATCCTCCGAGACGTCTGAAAAGAAGATGGCCTTGAGATGTTTTGGTGTAGATTTTTATTGAAGGTACTACTGATGAGTAGTTCTTTTCAAGTTTTTCCATGTTATTGTAAGCGTTTTAAACACATTTACTTAATGTATATTGTACAGTTGTAAATTTCAATAAATTGTAAATAAAAAATCTTAAAGTTATTTAAATGAAGCTATTTTGCTATGTTAGTTGAATTTTATAAATTCATTTCGAATAATATAATTAATAATTGTAATATAATATGCGAGTGCAAGTAATTTAAAATAAAAGTTGTCTCTTTCAACATGGATAATTTTATAGTCCTTCTTTTCATTCCTCGACTATTCCCATGCAACTTATTTTTCAGTTCCAAACGATTTTGTTATTGTGTAAATGTGAAAGTAATGTAGATAATAGGTGTATGAGAAAATAATTTGTTTTTGAGGAATAACCTTCTAAGCCATAATTGAAGGAAAGTTTTGTTTGCTACGAAGTAGAAAACGGTTCGGTTACATCAGCAGTATATTATTTACATTTTATTTGTGGATTTTTTTTTTCTAATGTTCCAAATATTTATTTATCTACGAAATAAGGATAATTAAAATTAGTTCAAGGGTCTTCTTTTACCTCTCTTGGTATTTGAAGACCGGTGTCCTCGGCAGTAGTTCTGGTTTCCACTGGTAGATTGAAGGCCTTCTTCAGATGATCTACTAATTGCTATAGTAATTACCATTATTATAGGGAAACGTATGACAATTTATTGTCACCTTGTTATATAGCGAGTATAAAGAAATTGTTTTAATTACCGTAGGAATATTTTCTTTTTTTTCTTTCACTATTATTTCTTTATTCAAACTTCTAATAAATACAAAAATAAGAGAATTTTCTGTCTATACATGCAATAGTACAAACCTTATAGACATGAGAAAGAAATATCGCAGAAGAAGATGCATGAATCCATATAAAACTAGCATACCCTTAAACTTAAAACTTAAACGATATTTTCACACATAACAGTAATTTTTAACCTGGTTACAATTGCACTGATCAGGTGTTTGAATATAACGTAAAAGCATAATTAAACATCATTATAATTTTTATGTTTAATGTATGAGTTAATAATCCCGATCGACAGAGACTATTATGAAACTAGCGGATGGTTTTGCTTTGCCATATTTATGGTAGATAAAAACTTCTATAAACGTATTAAACTTCTAACAACACAGTGAACACTATAACAATGTTATAACATCATAATGAGTTCCAAGGAGCTTGGCAGTTAGCCCGGTTTTCATTTACTGAGGCAATGGAATTGACCCATGCGCATTCTTAAGACGTGGTATTAACCTCTTGAGAAGTGGTATTTGGAGATAACCCGCTTTTCAGTGTATTGGGCTTGGCACGTAGCACACATTTTGATGCTCAATTTTTTATTTTTTGGCACAGCCCGGTTTTCATTTCCACTCTACATATAACAATAAATATCTTCCATTAAATTTCCGATATGGGAACTATCGGAGGATTTTTGATACGAGCAAGATCAAAGCTATAGCGTTTTAAAAAAATCCTCATTTTAAAATTTTTCATTCAAACCATTTTATGTTACATTTTCGTTGAGGGTGAGAAAATATTTACACCCAAAAATTATAGACTCCCCTGCCAAAAGTCATATCGATGTATAAAATCATAATAATATTAAAAATCGAAATTATAAATCATAACAAATTGTCTCTTTTATAAATTATAACAAATCCTTAGAAAGTATAAATCATGAAGCTTTATTGGCAGTTAGCAAAACCTTCCCTTCCTGAATGTAGTGATTAATTTATATTTTCGTAAAGGTAACGACCTACAATGTTAGTATTGAGGTGATGATAACACTAGGACGATTTAATTATTATCAGGTGGCAAAATCTACATACAATTGCCACGCGGTGGATAGTCGTTTTGTCGAGTCATTACTGACCATTAGGGTTTGGTATCGATAAATAAAAATATCCTATCCAATATAAGAGATATTGATATATCGATTTATTTTTTATTTTATTATATTTTTTTTTTGTCTTTGTTAAATGTCATTTTAAATATATATATAATCAGTCGCGTTGCAATTGTATTCCTATTTACTAAATCTTTTTAGTTACTTTAGAATAGAACCGCTGCTCCACCAAAATCCTCTAACCCGCATCACTCTTGCAGATGGTTTACGATGTTTCACATCGAGTTCCAAATAGTAATAATGGTTGCGCTCAACTTGCAACAAAAAATGCTTGTCCCAGAATACTATACTACATCATTATAAAACTGTTTTGAAACCCTTAGTAATGTATGAAGCTGAAACCCTATCCCTAAATGCTAATAAAGGTCTTCTCGAAGAACTAGAGAAAAAATAACGCAAAATCATTAGAGGCATCCAATGGGATCCAATTACAAGAATAGCATCCATTATAAAAATTCCAACAAAGAGGTCTACAGTAAAATAATTTTTAGAAAAAAAAAATCAAAACCGACTTCAAGATAAAACCTATATATACAAACTTGGACTAAAAAAAAAAATATATATATATTTTAATGACTTCGAAACAAAAAGCATTAAATCACAACAAACGAAATTATCGATACTTATATACCTATTCACAATTTATAGTCAGTTATTTTTGGAATCGGTGCCAGCCAAGAACGGCAGTTTAATCCTGCTTTTGCAACAAAATTGTGAATGGCAGGAGACAGCGGTAAGGTGGTGATGAAAAGTGGGATCATTTTTACAATTACCAGCTTTCTTTCGAATTCTGTTTCTTTTGGTTGGCACCGACTCCAAAAATAACTAACCATAAATTGTGAATAGGTATATAAGTATGGTTGTCATTTAATGATTTTTGTTTCGAAGCCATTATAATATTATTTTTTATTTTTTAGTTCAAGTGTGTATATATAGGTTTTATCTTAAAGACGGTTTTGTTTTTTTTTGTAAAAATTATTTTTATTTTTTAATTTTTAGTGGTAAGTGTATTTGGAGTAGACCTACCGCCTTCCACAGGTGGCGATCCTTTCTTTATTCTTTATGAAGGTTGAAAAAGAACTACGCGGAATTCGGAATTATCTAGCAACAAACGCTCAGCTTCATACTCCTTTCTTCCACTTTGTAAATCAGTTTTAACTTTTCGTTAATTGAAACAATTTTCAGTAGCCATTGTAAAATCACTCGATTAAATAACCAATAAGTGACTGGTATAACTATGAACGGAAAAGGTTAACAATGACGGGAAACAGGAAAACAAAAAAAACATAAAATTCTTTTAATTTGAGTTCGAGTTATAAAGACGATGACTTCTAATAGTTCGGTCGATAGAGGTGGTCCTAGAAGTCCTCTTATTTGACCCCTATTGTCAGTTCGACTTATTTACACAATTTTTCACGTTTTGTGCCTGAAATCGATGAATTGAGGTAAAATTTGTAATTTGTAATGTACCTCCGACAGTAGATTTCGTTCGACTTATTTAAGAATTCAGTTTATCGAAGTAAAACACAACGAAAGTTGATTGTACATTATATGTAAATTATTTTTGTTAGTAATTTAGATTTAGTTACCATGGAGATTTTAGATTACCATAATTAAAAATATGTTTATAGTGGAAGGTCATATTACAGTGATTTTTTAAAACTGTCTTAAAAAGTGCTGAGTTGATTTCAAAATATTTTTTATGGGACCACCTCTGAAGTATACCCTACTGATCTAAAAAAGAATTATCAAAATTTATTCAGAATTGACGGAGTAATCGCGTAACATATATACAAAAAAAAAAACAAAGAAAACAGACGAGATGAGAACCTCCTCTGTTTGAAGTCGGTTGAAAATAGAGAGAATCACAGACACAATTCGTAAAAGACGGGCACGATATTACGGCCGTCTTAAATGAATCGATGGAAACAGATCTTTCACTTTTTTTCACTCCAAACCCAAAACCACAATACCCTGGTTTTTGGATACCGAAGAAGATCTCGAAATGCTGAACAAAAAACCTGAAGATGCCTTCAATAGCGATCTCTTTCGCAAAAAGATACTGGCGAATGGGCTTACGACGAGAAGATCTACCAAAAAGAAGACAAGGTCCCACCTGGATAGAAGAGCGCAAGCAGGCAGTCATCCCAGAGAATGAGAGAATTCTGGGTTCAAAAGAAAGCAAACCAGACTGCCAAATGTAAAAAGACTTAACGTGGTCCCAGATGGCCCTAACGAAATAATAATAATAACAATCGACCACACCGTGCGAAACAACAAGCCAGATATTCTGCTTATAAATATGAAAGAAAAAAAAGCACAGATAGTTGCGATTATATCACCTAGATATCGCAGTGGTGAAACCAATCGTAATTTCGCCTAACAGGCTAATCCACTATAGGTGGTATTGATGACCTGAAATTGCCAGTGCATGTATCAAGAGAGGCTCAACAAGCAGTACTCTTGGACACAGCAACAATCGTTCGAAAATTTTTAAACATATAAAGAAAAGAAAAATAAATAAATAAAGAAAAAAATATGAACCTAAGCTGAAGATGGTTGGACATGTCCCCCATATCAGTTCATCAACCGCAAAACGCGAGAAAACAAATAAATAATAATAATAAGGATAAGTGCAGTGTCTTGCCCATAATTATATCTTGTAATGGGCTGATTCCGAAAGACAATTTGTTCTATAGAGAAGTTGGAGCTGCCAAAAACAGTGCTGGAAAAAATGCAACAAGCGGCATTGTTGGAAACTACAACAATAGTTCGGAAGTTTTTAAATTCCAAATAAACATTGATGGTGATGATATTTGGTCCCCAAAATGTTTGCTACCACTAGGTGTGAAAAACAAATAAAAATAATAATAATATCTTTATTGAACAAAACAATATACATACATGTACTCATACCAGTCATACTAGCATAATAAACAATAAAGATTACTCTTGGCATTTGCTATCAGAGGAGTTTTTTCTTTATGGCTTTATTTTTAAGTATTTGATATATTTAATAGAGAAAAATTGTATACTATTAAATATGTATAAATTAATAAAAACAAGATTAAGATATATTTTTTGTTAAATTAATAAAATGATAAATACAGCCAACATTTACCATTTAAAAAATATTCAGTGCCTCAGCTTCAATAAGAAACGGTTGTCCCAGAAATTTCACTCTGAATTCCCTTAAGATAGGACACACCGCTAGGAAATGATATACATTCTCTCTCTCGGATCTATTACATAATGAACATATTCCTATACCTTGTCATACCTCTTGTAGTTCAAATTTAGAAGTTCCCCGCTGATTCTCATAATCCAACGAATATATTTAAATTGTAGGGCACTAAAGTTGGATTTAATTGTTTAGTGTGTTTCATTTATATATTACGATTTCGTCTTATGAAATGTAAGAAGGTGTAACAGAAGTTAACATCGGTTTCAAAGTGGATTTAATGTTTTACATAATGTTATTTTCATATTTCCTCTTCCCTGAGAACGTAAAAAAAAAAGTGTAACCTTAGTAATTAACATTGTTTTCTACATGTATATAGTTGTTAATTTTTTTTTTGTATTTTATTATTTCCACTGCACTAATGTGAGAATTTCTCATTGCACATATTGTGTGAATGAATTCTTCGTTATCTAAATCACTTATCACCTTAAGATAATAATAAAATAAAATTAATAATTCAACAAAAAGACGGATTAAAAATTAAATACTTCTCCTTATTTGAACCAATTTTATCAGGTTTTGTTACATCTTTTTTTTTTTTTTTTTTTTTTTTTTTTTTTTTTTTTTTTTTTTTTAATATATATGTATATTTATTTATTATTGAGCACTGCAGTCCTGGTCGGGCCTCGGCTTCACAAAGTACAGACAGCCATTCCTGCCGATCTTCCGCCTTCCTCCTTCAACCATTCACTCCCAGTCGGTCATCCTGGACGTTGTCCAGCCACCCCAGCCATGGTCTTCCTTTGAATCTTTTTCCTCTCAGCCTGCCGTTCATCATCTTTTTTGAAAGTTTATCTTCCGCCATCCTTTGGACATGACCGAGCCACCTTAAACTTTTTAAGGGTCGACAAAATATAATTTTGATTATATATATATATATATATATATATATATATATATAATAGGTTGGTAACCTGTAGGATAACCCCTCCTTCCTGCCCTAGTTGAAGTACATAAGGACGTTAAACCACAAATAATTTTTTTTATTTTTAAATAGCTTATATCCCGACTCTCCCTTCATTTATTAGGTATTCAATGCAACAGTCATTAAAAGAAAAAAAAATATTTATCTACAATGAAATATCAATGTTCATAATATAATTGTATTTTATTTTAGTTTTTGTATTTATTTTATTATAACTTTTATCATTATCATAGATCTGATTTATTATTTGAGGTGTGGAAACTAAATATTTGTAAAATAAATTTAATAAATTTAAGAACACATTTACTGGATGTACTTATATATGAGGCGTGGGGTTCCAAAACCAATTCCATATTTTTTATTTTTATTGAAACGTGTTTTGATCAATTGAAAACGGCCATACAAAATATAATTCCTCTTCCACCAGCTGTGAAAAATTTTAAAAATGGACATAGCTGGTTTTGAAATTCTACGCTTCATTTATAAAAATATGATAACGTACCAGGTCAATTTAACAAATAATTGTGATTAAGACAAATAAAAAAGTGGTTGTAAATTATTGATAAATAAACAAATTTACATTTAATGTATGTTAATTTTCTTTTTTTACAGGTAAGTTGCTGAAATAATCAATTTGAAGAGGAAGAAATACTTACCTCCATGTATGTACTTACCCTAATTTCTTCTTTTTGTAGTCTCCTTATTTCGAAGCATTGAAAGGGAAATTACAATAAGTATTTTCCAAGGTGTGCATAATACGTTAATGTGTATTTAGGAGAGACAAAGGTGTAAATATGGGCATCCTCTTTTGTTTTTGATTCAAAGTTACTTTTAACTTGAAAGATTCTAGATTTTTGTCTTTTATTAGCAGTTATAACAAGTTTCTTAAATGCACGAAAGCAAGACAATGATTAATATCAATTATTCAATTTCAAAAACAACAATTCACAAAAATCTTTTAAAATAGCAACAAAAAAATTTGGTTGTAAATATGGGCCTTCTTCAAAAAGGTCACCAAAAATAAACTCCCCGTCAAAAGTATTGCAACATCCATAATTCTTAAGATTTTTCTGGTTTTTACCTTAATCCATACATGATTTATATTCATATTGATATTATTTATTAAACGTGAGACATTAAGGATTAGACACATCAATATTTTTCCCTGTTAATACCGAACGATGTAATTTTAGATATTTTTTTTTTTTTTTTTTTTTTTTTTTTTTTTTCAAATTTCCTTCAGTCTATGTCTATCATTCGTTTCACTATTTACAAGTATGCCAAGACTAGTGGAGGCAGTCATAGTAAACCAGAGGGGGTAATATGTCTTATTAAATATAAATTAAAAAGTTAAAAGTTAAAATTGTAAAAAAATGAAAAATTTTAAAAAGTAATTTTTCTAACTTTTTTTGTTTATTGGAAGAAATATTATAATTTATTTAAATAAAAATTGTTTATGTCCAGTTTAGGAATGTTTATTATAGACTTCAGAGCCCCTGTTAGATGATTTCTTGAGTTGGAATGGAATTTAGGAATTTCTAGGAATGTTTGGCCTTTTTCTGTACTGGGTACACTGTAAGGCCAACAGGAAGTTTGTGATGATATCTTGAGCTGTGGGTTTCAAAAGCAGTATATTTAGGTGATGGGGCTCACCTAAATCATGTAGTAAGGAAAACTTAAAACTATTTACACTTACGACTTAAAAGAAAAATGTCTTTGTCGTCACATTTCTGACCAGTGGCCAGTGGGTTCTGATTTGCCCGTTGGTATGTCTTGGTTACGGTCCGGTTGTTAGTTGCCAGCGGACCGGTGGTGGCGCTGTTGTCAAGGTTCGAACAGGGGGTTCGTCAGAAACTGAAGAGAGTCCAGAAACTTGACATGCCGGCGCTGGATGAATTCCGGGACCGTCGGGAGGTTGAAGATCTCGTGTAAGTCTTCAGGCTTCTTTTTCTTTAAGGAAGTCGTTTTTACAATCTTCTTAAGCATTGAGTCCTGGAATCGCTGCAGATGCCGTCTAGTTCCGTCAAAAAGGCGGGTGAGAAGAGGGGCACCATACAGGAGTGCAGGCCTCAACATGCTTTTGTAGATGCACAACTTCAGTCGCAGGAAAAGTGCTGGAGAGGAAAGGGTGAGATCACAGTATGACGTTTATTGGTTTGATGCGACCCATCAAGCCAGTAGGGAGGTGTACCCATATGAATACCAGTGTTCGTTTTTACACCTCTTCCTCTATACACTGACAGGCAAAAACTTCAACCCAATTGGACTATTCCATTTCTTGGCTAACATTATCATTCTTTTCCAGAGATTTGCGTTACCTTATACTTCATCCAGGTCATATAAAACGTATTAGGTTGATTGAAAACATTAATTAAATTATGTTATTATGCAAAAGGAATTTTTAAGTGAATAAGGTTAATATCCTCCCCTTGCGTTCATTACACCTCCCATTAGATGAGCTATATGTCTAATGTGAGATTTTCGTGGATAGGTTTGTTTGTGACGAAGTAAGGAGCATTTAGGATTTTGGATTGTAAGGACTGTATACGAGATGGATGGTTTAGTGGAGCCTATAGTTAAAATTAAGTAACAAAAATTACTATAATGCATTCACACTAAATGTACACAACAGACATACTCAGTCTGGGGAACCCCGAATCGAGCCTGTTCCTCCACTTATTGGGAGTCAAGGATAGTCCCGATGAGATCCAGCGCTGCTCTCTATAGCCACAGATGCTCAGAACCTGCGTAAAGAAGCTGGTCATTACCAGGACTCCAACATAACTTTATATTACAAAAAGTTACCTGGCTGCAGGAAGCTGAAGTTTCAACCTTCTGCGTGGGTTATAGGAAGGTTAAGACTGGAAAGGGATTGAGCCAGAGCATTGGATAGATTTTGACGAAATTTCGAGAATTTTGAAGGAATGGGATCAAGGACAAAATGTATTTTTTTTAAATGCATTAATGAATAAAATTGTACCGAATTGTTATAACCTGACAAATAAATTGATTCGTAAAATGTGAAATAAACAGAGCACGAAATATAAAACTATCCGTAGCAATTAATTGTCGATAGGAAGCGTTTTAATTATAACTTGTTCAGCTCTGCAGATCCTCATGATGGCTCCTCATTTCCTTGGAGGTGATCCACTCATCTACGCGTTTATTCTCAAGGATAATGAGATGATTGCTTTTATTTTTCGCATGGTTTATTTTTTTTTATTTTTATTTTTTTTTATAAATAATTACAAGTATTAATAACCAGTGGCCTCGCGTAAGCATACTAAGTAATATGGATGACAAATATTCTTTTATACAATATATTCAACGATATAAAAGAAAATAGAGGAAAAGAAAAGAAAAATATATAGTTTAAAAAAAAAAATTAAAATATACATCCAATTCTCGCAATCTAAAATATTTTATGTTTAAAAAAATTATGTGTAAACATGTTCCATATATTGCTGATTTAGGCCAAACCAGATCCTTTCATAGTGGTAATGATGATACAAAATAAATTAGGATAAGTATTATAGAAATTAAAAAACTAAAATTGAGAAAGTAATCTTGAATACAATCATACTCAATATATACTAGCATCCTTGGTAGAGTTTTACTAGAAACCCCGAACCAATCTTGTCTTCCCCAATTTGGAAGAGCAAGCCAGGCTCAAAGAATTCCCAACGCTGCTCACTCAGCTGCGTCACTAGCGAAATCCAGTGGAGGTTGAAGGAGAGTTAACGCACCTAGTACAAAAAAAAAATATTTTATCCTTGCTTCTAATGGCATTCCTTCTGAAACTACTGCAAAGTTTTGAAATTAATTAAAAATAATCTTTATTCTAGGACACATTTTTCCCCGAGAACAAAGAAAATGCATATTGCATTTGCATATTCCTAAAGGGTTTTTTTTTGTTAAGTGTTAGCTTCAGTCACGTGTTCACCTTCTTCGTTTTTTCCGATCACTCATTTTAGTCCGGAAAACTGTCACAAATCACATCGGTGTCACTATCTGTTTTGACTATATACTAATATTTTCAACTGTATTCAAGATTATATACAATAAGTAAATTTTAGGAAAATGATTACTATGTCTTGTCAATAACATATTAAGAATTTTAGGCTAGATTTCAAGGCTTTTAAATCTTTCTTCAATTGTTCAGCAGAATTGAAAACTGTGTTAAAGTTGCTTTTGACTTTCTCGGACCAATTTATCCATTCCATAATAGTTTTCTTTTGATCACTTCTTCTGCAACCAATTTTGAAATTGAAAGGTAAAAACATGAATTGGTGAAATTTAGGCTTCTAAATATATCATCTAATTTAGATAGAATTATTATAGACCAGGGACAGAATTACATTTGTTCTATGTGTAATATTGGAGAAAATGAAGAAGTATTCCATTATTTAGTACGTTGTAAAGTCTTGGAGGGAATGAGGAAAAAAATATTTTGGTGTAGTTGCTATGACTGAAATTGATATGGTCAAATACCTAAATGGTTAAGACAGGGCAGCTCTAGTGAGTTATTTGAAAGAAGCCTATATCTA
Source organism: Euschistus heros (assembly GCA_003667255.2). NCBI lineage: Eukaryota > Metazoa > Arthropoda > Insecta > Hemiptera > Pentatomidae > Euschistus > Euschistus heros. Next base: position 1,820 of record RCWM02000924.1, on the reverse strand, counting down.
CCGTTCCTTTCTTATTCAAAATTTTAATTATTAATAACCTGATAATTCTTTGGATGTTGATTGATAATATATGTTATAAATAAAAATGATAATAATTAGATATTATTGAATAGTATAATAATGGGTGGATATATTATTATTTGAGATATTGTTATAGGATATATGATAATTATGATATTGTTGTATAAGACGTAATTAATGATTAATAATTGATTATATAATAGGTAATTAGATTGTATTGTATTTTTTGTATTGTATTGTTTGTGAATAGATTAGTTAATAAATCAATAAATATTTACATATTTAAAAATAAATAAACAATAATGATTTAAAATCATTTTTAAATTAAAAGCGCTCCTGACAGACAGCCGTAGCTATGTCAGTAATATTACTTTGAACACTTTTGTAAATAACATAAAATTCTGTAAATATTATTAATAAAAGTATTTTCTATCTATCTATCTATCATATTAAGAATTACTTACTACGTTAGAAGGTGTCTTGGCCATCATCTTTTCAGACACTTCGAAGGGTTTTAGGTAATTGTGTGTGGGTCAGGTTTGAAAATTATTGGATTAGACTGGGTATGGGGTTTAATATGAAATGATAGTTTTTTTGAAAAGGATAGGACATCGATTTCACTCGATTTATCGATAGACATAAGTGTTATTTAAGGGCCATATCGTGTTACATATGTAACTTTGTTGACAAAGGACAGCTAGACGATTGGCAAATTTAAACATGGTTTATTAGTTTTTTAACATCGGGTATCAATACAAGTACTTTAAACGAATACAATAACAATCTTATCTAAACATAAACATAGAATAGAATAAACTTCCCTTGTTGGTCTCTCTCAAAAAATATGTTTATTTTCTTTCTTTGTTTATGATGTTATTGTGTTAGTCACATCTAACATAGTAACCACTAGTGCAAACATCAGTGAATGTGATACGTTAAGTTTCACATTTACACATATAACAATTACATATATCTGGTGTCACCTGTGGTGTAGTGGTTAGCATAGCAACCTACTAAACCCAAGGTCGGGTGTTCGCAGCCCGGCAGATTACCTTAGGATTTTTTAAAGGGAGTAAAAAATCCTTAGCTATGCCGTCCTTCGGAAGGGACGTAAAATAGGGGTCCCGAGCCTGTGCGATGTCAGGTACTCGTTAAAGATCCCTATCCTAATTATACCTGGATAGGCAAAATTTAGGACTCCCACTGCAGCATCGTCCGATTAGCCATAGCAGCATAAAGTGACGTTAAACGAAATAAACAAACAACAAACACTTATAATAAAAGCTAGGCTTTTTTTTTTTGTTAAATTCACCAGTAACTATCTTCAGTAATACAATTTATATCTATAATATTATATAAAAGGACAAGCCATTTTTCGTTTGTGATCGCTAACCAAGAAAACGATTTAACCAATCTATACCATATTTTAACCACAACACCATCTTCATAGTTCAAGGAAGGTTTAGCAATAATAAATTTTAAGATTTTTTAATAATTTGTTATTTTTAAAAAAGCGATGATAAGTGGATAACATTATAATTTGAAAACTGAACGATAAGTGGCGATCGCCATTCTACATAAGAGGTTACATGGGTGCGGTATTAAACCGACCTTAAAATTTATTATCAAATTTACTTATATTCAATTAAATCATTAAAAAAGATTAACATATGTATTGCGACAAGTGATTGATAGAAGTAAAACTTGTCAGACAAGTAAAAATTGACCGTCTATGCTTTTATGTAATCATCAAACACCTAACAATGCAATCTCACCCAGGTTAACATTACTGCCATGCG